>VXBT01012605.1:237661-324629 GCA_013400235.1 Oriolus oriolus
TTATATTATATTATATTTTATTATATTATATTATATTTTATTATATTATATTATATTTTATTATATTATATTTACACACAGAGACATAAATATATGTAGTGTGTGTGCATGTAATTATGGATATTTATACATATTTATGTATATTGTCTGTGCATGTATTATGCAAGACAGTGTAAGCTCCCTTCACCTCATATGAAGCGTTATAATTAATCAGCTCAGTCCTGCAAGATGCACAGCACCTGATATGCTGCAGACTGCCCACACTTTTGCCTGACAGGATGGAGAGATAAGAAGCAATACCCAGAAAAAGACTCTGAATGAAATGTTCTGAAGTCACAGTGGAGGCTGAACCCCAGTTTCAATCGTGAAAGCCAACTCATTTTATGCTCTTATAAGCCTAAAATACTCTTTAAAATGTGACTTTGTTTCCTAAGTAATTTCAGCGATGCAAAGAATGTGACTTTCCAGGTTTTACAGCCTTGAGTCCATCATTTGCTGAAAGTTTCTTTCTCTAAAAGCAACAAATTGTTTCACTACACATCCCTTGTGAGACCAGTCATGAAAGACAAGCTTTCGATAGTTGTGCTTCATTCATGCTATACTTTCCATCTTCCCACTTACAGTGATTTGCAGACAGTTACATAAATCCAATTTCAAAAATGTTGGTGTTACAGCTTGGATGGGTTAGATGAATAACTAAGGGCTTATCCATATGTCCTGAATATGCAAGCTTTGGCTCAAAACCTCATGAGGATAGATCTCCTGCTTCCAGTTGGGCTGGATTTGTTAGCCTATTTTTTTCTTCCAGAAACACACCCTTAACACAGACTGCCAGCAGCTACATCTGGTACTACCCTACTTTTTGAACATTTTGCTTTAAAATTAGAGGGGGGAATAGCCAAATATTTTAGGACTTGCTAAATGGTTTTATTCAAGAAACGTGCATGCCCATGCATACCATGTAATGCATGCAAGACATGTATCAAACACCAGTGAAATATCACTGCACGACCTCAAGCCTGACACATCTGTTCTGCCTGACAGAAAAAAACTACCAGCGAAATATTTTTAACTAGTTCAGGTGATATTTAAAATTTTACCTGTAAGGTTTACAACAAATTCCATAGAAAAGAGAGTGGAACACTGTAAGCACACTTGATTTGGGGATGATTGGGAGGATGCTTCTGAAGAAAATTGCTTTTTGCAACATTTCACTGTAAAAATAATATTCAGAAAGTTTTAACCAATTGCAGCAGTTTATTGCTCAAACAGCTATTTTCTCTCCTCCTAGAAAGTAGAGAAGAAACACTGATGGCTTAGGCTATTGCTCATCCTCGTAACAGTAGGGACATCCATCTAATGGGCAGCAGGTCCCAAAATGCTGGGTTAATTTCCCTGGTAGCCAAGAGGAGAACTTGTGTAAAGAGTGCAGTGGGCCTCGGTCAGCTTTTTCAACACATTAAGTGGGAACACTATAGAAGAGGATGCCTTATCTAGGGAGGCAAGTGGAGGGCAGGAGGAGGTGAATTGATACCTCTTGGCACCCCTGATGGTCCCCAGCCCTGCTAAGCTCTGCCCAGTGCCAGGAAAAAACCGCCTCATGCTGTGCCTGGATACTGACCTGCTGCAAAGCCAAGGCTCCCTGCTCCCATTAAACTAGACAATAGGAAAACCAAGAGGAATAAGCACAGTAATTCAGTTCCTCGTCCCACATCCCAAAGAACATAAATATTGTTGTGATGCTTCGTGGAACAGTTTCACAGAGGAGCAGAAAGAAAACCATGCAGCTGAGGTACCCTTATTCCTCTCCTGCTGGCTCCATGCTCCCTCTTCACAGGGCTGGGCACACCCCAAGGAGACATGGCATGAACTGCTCAATTTTGGGCTCTGTGATCTGCTATTAGCAAAGAATAACTTCAGGACACTTGTATTGGAGGAGTAGCATTGCACCCCACTAATCTTAGTTACACCCCTGCCTACCCAAGATAAAAAACTAAACCCGAACAAACTCAGCTTGGATTCCCAGATGGGTCCAGGAGATCAGCATTTTTTCAGCAGTGGTGGGCCCCAGGCTGCACCAAGACTTGGGTTAGCCAGTGCCCACACATCATCAGCAAGCCATCAGCTCTCGTGGCTGCAGCTGCATGAGCATCAAAGAAGTGGTGACATCTTGTGACCAGAATCGTCTCTTTTGGTAGTCATTACCCAAAACAAAAAGTTGATCTCTTGCATATTTGATGAGGCAAAACCCTTAAAGTCTTTTATTTCTTTTTGATACTTCAGTCAAAAAGTTACATGGATTTTGTTACATTCAACATTTGGTCCAACAATGTGCATTTCCATTAAGGAAAACACAAACCAGCAGGGGTAAGCCAAAACACACACACACACACACAAAATATCACTATTGTTTTTACATACTTTATCCAAATAGGATTTTTACTGTGTACAGAAACTGTATCTGATGTTATGCAGTTGGGTCTAGATATGGAACTTGAAAAAATTAATTTCTTTTCATGCATATCATTTTGTTTTATTTTGGTCTTCGCAAGTATTTTTCTACTTAACTGGCAGCAGACAGCCCTCAAATTGCATTTTTAATGAATGATTTATATAGGTATAAAAAGATGAGGGATTAAGAAAGCTTTAACATTATATTTCACAATTCATTTAACAAAGTAGCAGTAGTTAGAAAATTTTACTTGGCAAGATCATTCTGGGGTGGGAGTGGGCCTGTACGTGGAAAAGGGACCTGAGGAATGTTCCTATCTGAGGCAGCACAGCCCAGCGATGGGAATTTGCTCTGGGAGGTAGATCTTGCTGTAAACCATTCAAGATTAGATACGAGGCACTGACATATGACAAATGAAACTGCTGAGAGAGTGGCTCATATGAGCTAATGATTTTCAATCTTTAATTAAGCACCTAGCTTGGCATAGTGTCCTAGATTTGAGTAAATAAGTACCTTTAAGGTTCAGGGTCAGAGCTTTGATGGGAATTTCGCTGAGGAAAGCTGAGCTGGAGGGACATTTAGGAAGCAAAATGTTAGTTGCTCTTCATTCAGAGCACTGAGCCAACAAGGTCGGATCTGGCCACCCTTGCCAGGTCTCATGGCACCTCCCTGGCAAGTGGGAAGCTGCTCAAGACACCACGCAGAGAGACATTCCCCTGGGAGGGCCAGAGCATGCTGGCTTGTCAGCAAGGAGGGGCTCTCTGCAGCATCTGGGTGGAAAGAGGGGGAAAAAATGGAATCTGCTTAGTTTGGGCCTTGTATTCCCTGACCTCCAAGTTTTTGGGCACAATTTTATACCCACAGCTGACTGTGGGCACACAAATTATAGCATTCAGGAATTTAACTACCTGATGATTGGGCCTCTGCTCAGTGTTGTAACCCCAAGCATTCCACATTCATGAGAGAAGCCTCCAAAAAAATTAAAAAAACCTGCAAGATTGGCTTCAGGAGCATGAATTAATACTTTTTGAAACTTCTGCTTTTTTGAGCCTGCATGGCTTGCATGTGCAAGTCCTCCCACCATCACAAACAGTGGGAACCTTTGAAAAAACAGCAGTGACATCAGGTTTCTGCTCACCAAAATGAATCACAAAACCAGACCTTCAGAATGACAATGGCAAAAAAATAAAAATCAAGTCTTAGGATAAATTGCTGGAGATTGTACTATAGAGGGTGCCAAGCAGTGTCTATAAATAATATATATATAATGTATGTAATAATGTATATAAACAACAGCATCTCAACCAAATACACACAGGCAAACAATTATTATATAGACAGACAGGCATCCATATATAAATACACATTTCCAAAGATGTCCAAGAGGACACCGAAATGGGTGATGTCTGTCTTTCAGGAACAATGACACTTTCTGGTACCTTAGGGAAGCCCATCAGAGGCTCCTTGGGACAGTGCCCACAGTGTTGTGCCCACAGAAGAATAAGGAGCCTCATGAACTTTACCTCCTCCCACTCTCTTAGCAAGTTACTGACTTGGCCTTTTCAACCAAAATGCAGACACCAGAAACACATGTAGAGCATGACAAAATATGTACACTTCACCAAGATTTACTGCTCAGGGAGGAGCATGACCCAGGGGTGACAGCTCCCAGTGGCAATGCTTTCCTGGAAATCCTTAGATCATAGTGCTCTTTGGTGGAGGTGTAAAGGTTGCCTCCATCCACCTCTTGTGGATTTTGCTGCAGTTCTTATAGCTGCAACTGCATGTTGAGAAAGCTGTAGGAACGGGTTAGTTTAAACAAAACAAACATTTTTCAGCAATATCAAGCACAACTTCTAAGCATGTTTATACATATCTACAAACACAGCTAAATACCAATAGATTATTCGAACCCAGATTTGTGGAACAGGATTGAAATCTTATTTGGGGGTCTTTGGAGAAAGATCTTCTCCATAGGGCTGAAATGGATACAGAGGAGATCCTGGAGACCTCTAAAAGACCCCAGAGTACTTCATAGTGCATTCATCTCCTCACTGCCACTGAAATGCGGCGTCTGCAGCAGAAGGTGGCAAGTTTTCTCTTCTACCAGCATGGAGGACAGGAAGGTGATACAGTGCATTCTAGTGTCCACAAAAAACCCAGCTCATCACAGCCTTGCTGATTTTCTTTTAGAGCAGTTGCAGCTATAGGAATTTCTTCCCCAACTCAGTAAACCTTGCTGGAAAACACCTTTTCTGCCTCTGATAGGCTAACTTGACCTTGACCTGGGTAAAGCCTGTGGTTCCAGAAGGTCTAAGATATGAGCAGACTGAGGTCAGACCTCAGCAGGGGCTGCAGCTCCTCCTGAGGGGCAGTGGAGGGGCAGCTCCATTCTCTGCTCTCTGGGACCAGGGACAGGACCCAGGGAACGGCTGGAGCTGGGTCAGGGGAGGTTTAGGCTGGATATCAGGGAAAGGTTCTTCCCCCAGAGGGTGCTGGGGCACTGCCCAGGCTCCCCAGGGAATGGGCACGGCCCCAAGGCTGCCAGGGCTCCAGGAGCGTTTGGACAACGCTCTCAGGCACAGCATGGGATTTCGGAATTGTCCTGAGCTGGACTCTAAGCATCCCTTCCAACTCAGGATATTTTATGATTCTTGTATAGGTTGCTCAGCTATCTTATACTTGCTACCGTATGTTGGCAAGGGAGAATCAAATCCAAATATTCTCTTTAATATTGAAACCCCAGAAATCTGGGAAAAAACAAACCATACAATTTAAGTGAAACTCAAACAACTCAGGAGGGTGCCCTCTATTTGCAGGGATAACCAGATCTGTACAGCTTTTATTTTAAGGCCAGTTTCTGAAGTAGTAAGCATTTTTTACTCCCTCCTACTTCATTATGCCATTGTACTCAGATTTCGGCCCTTTTATCCCTTGCCCATTTCAGTCATGTTCTGGGATCTGCAGCGAAACCACTACAGGAGATGGTCTGCAGCATCAGTAATGCTTTCAGACAAGCTCGGTAGCTCATATTTCTTTGTTAGCATCCCGTTGCAAAGGAGAAAGATCAGTTTGCTTTGTTCCTAGGCCTGGATTTTCATAAGCTAATGATGCCTGTGGGTGTAATTATGGTCAGGCTTAAGTGGTAGCGCAAGGGCAGAAAAACAGAGAGGCGCTTCCGTGGGGCTGGCTTCCCTCTGCTGCACACATGGAGCGGGAGGGCATCGCTCGCCTTCCCCCCGGGCACAACCTGGCCCAAGGAAGGAGGGATGTGCCACTCATGGCATGGCTTGGCTGCAGCAGAAACAGCAGAATGACAGTGGAGCATGGGACCGAGCACCCACCAGTTTGTGTCCCTTCTGACTCTGAATTAAACCCCTCTGGCTGAACCTTCTCTACAGCAGCAATACATTTCTCTTTGGCTCACTGTTGAGCAGGACCCTTCAGTGGATTTTTTCCCTCTAATGTTGTGTTATCATTGCCCCAGTGGAAAAAAATGTATTTGTGGCTGATTATTCCCTTAATAGTTGGACTAAATACTGCAATGAGCGCTGCTTTTAAAGGGGATGGGACATTCTGTGGGAGGAATAGTCCGTAAGTTCACCACTGGTAGTATAGGTACAGGTATGTAGGCAAAATCTTTAACTATGCAATGAATATAGAATCATAAAATAGTTTGGGTAGGAAGCGACCTTAGAGATTATCTAGTTCCACCTCCCTGCATGTAGGCTTATTCAGGCACACAGTATATACTGCTCTTTTTAAGCATTCTTTGATCATTACTTAAAGCAATTAAGTATTCTGAATCTTATGCCACTTAAACAAACCCCAACTCCTTTTTTTTTCACTTTTCAAAATGAAAGTGATTTGAAAAATTTTAAGTTCCCTGTGGCTCTAAAGAAATGTCTTCTAAAATGTAAGTAAATATTCTCCAATATTTGCAAAGAGAATGGAAATGTTTTCCCAAAAATTGACAAAACACTGTATTTCCAACCAGGTGCCACTTGAAGCAAAATGTGTTATGAGCATTCTGCTGGGAGGTGAGAAGATTTATAAGCATGCATTCAAAAAATTTCAACCAGCAGTAATGACTATTTGTATGAACTAAACAGAGCCAGGTTTAGGCAGGCTTGCAATACCGTTTTCCTGCAGTAACAATACACAAATGTCTGTACACATAGGTTCTCGAAGAGAGAATGAAATTGGAGTGCAAGTGTCATGGAGTTTCAGGTTCCTGTACAACTAAGACCTGCTGGACCACTCTTCCTAAATTCAGAGAGATTGGATATATTTTGAAAGAGAAGTACAACGCTGCAGTGCAAGTGGAGGTGGTACGAGCCAGTAGACTGAGACAGCCAACCTTCCTGAAGATCAAGCAGATTAAGAGCTACCAGAAACCCATGGAAACGGATTTAGTGTACATCGAAAAGTCACCCAACTACTGTGAGGAAGATGCTTCCACAGGGAGCGTCGGCACCCAGGGACGGCTCTGCAACCGCACCTCTCCCAACGCGGACGGGTGTGACATGATGTGCTGTGGAAGAGGGTACAACACACACCAGTACACCAAGGTGTGGCAATGCAATTGCAAATTCCACTGGTGCTGCTTCGTGAAGTGCAACACGTGCAGCGAGCGGACAGAGGTGTTCACCTGCAAATAACGGCATCGTGTGCAAACAAACAGAGCAAACCAGCGCGAGCGAGGAACGTGGAGTACAACAAACAACAGCATCATTTTGCACATCTAATCCTCTCGGGGAAAAGAACCCCAGCCAACACCACAACAACCACTCCCTCCCCACTACTACTTATACTTCTAGGATGGTGCATTTTGGCTGGCTGGCTGTTGTAACTGCTTTGGAAACAAGGGCAACAGGATTAAGGTGATGTTGACAACCACATGAAACTTTCTCTCTGTCTCTATTTTTTTTTTTTAACTACAATCTGGGTGTTGTAGAGTTCTCTTAGTGTTTTAAATTATACATATCAGAAAAGCTGATTGCATTGCAGCTCCCATGACATTTAAAAGAAAAAGACACTTTCTCCTATTTTACAGCAACAAAACTGTCTAGCCCTGTGCAAACAAAGACTTTTTTTAAGGAAATGAAATCTTCACTGACTAGAACACAGCATTATCACTGCAAAAACCAAAATTTCTAAGAAAAAGGTTAGAGAGAAAACAACTGGTAGGGAGCAAAATCCATGGCAGAAATACTCCACTACCAGTTTGGAAAAAAACCCCAACAGACACTCACAAAATTACAACAGCTGCCAGTGACACTGGAACTCTTTGAATGAACATTAAAAATAATTATTTATGTTTTTAATAGTATCAAAAAATTCTAAGCACTAACGGGTAGCTATGTCTTAATTCTGTACTAAATGTAAACTTATTGGAACTCTGACTTTATGACTTTTGTATTTGGTTCTCCCTAAGTTCTTCAATGCTACTGATCTGTTGTCACTCCACTATTAGAGAGTTCAATTACTGTAGGCCTTAAGCAATTGCCAGAACTGAGCGAAAACATCGCATGAAACTTTGGTTACCAATGTTTGATACTGACTTTTCCTGCTTGCCTTCTGAATAAGAATGACTTTTTTTAGACTCAGGCCTGAGGTGTGGAGCACCTGCTCACAGCTCCTCATAGGGAGTTTTAGGATACAAGAACGTGCTTCAACAAATATCAAAGGTTTTGCTTTGCCATTGAATGCATGGGCAGGATCTTCCAGGCATTGTGTTTTCCCTTTAATGGTTGAAAGTTAATATTTCCAAGAATTTTAAATAACTTATGCTCAGTATGCACTCAGAAGTCAATAAAAGTCTGGCAGCTGAGCTCTAGGTTGCTGCAGACTCTGAGCTGTCATGGGTTCGCGAGCATAAGGAAGCTAAAATTTGGGTTAGTCTGTATCATCATTACTTTCAGGTTGGCAATAACGTACCCCCTGGTAAGCACATGAATGTTAAAAGAAAGAAGCTCACTTCTTAATAGCACTCAATCCTAATTCCCACACCTTTTCCCTATGAGAGATTTTTAAGACAGCCTCAGATATATTACTGCTGTAAAATCTAGTGTTTTAACCCCAAGAGCCCAGATATGCCCACTTATACCACAGCCCACTTAACCATGTAATTGTTTGCTTGTCCCAAGGGTCCCTGCCTGATTTTCCGAAAACCTGGATTGAAAAAGTCCTTACATCTGCATTTTTAGCTTTTGTTGCATTTCACGACTTATCCTGAGGGGCTGCAGAGCCATGAGCCCTCCCCACCTGACACAGAAGCACTTGTCCATCCACATGGTGCTCTTGGGGCAAGGGGCTGCTGGACCTAGAGCTCCGCCAGCTCCTGTGCTGAATCTGTGAATGAGCCAGAATTACCTCTGTAATTTGTGGACCCGTATTATCATAGGTAACTAAAGATTCGGGGGCCCTCATTTGAACACTTGTGAGGACCTGCCTTTCTGACCCCAAGCACTTGCCCTCTGAAAATCAGACCCCTTTGATAAGTGCCCCACAGAGCAATGCATAATTGCTTATTTTTTCTGATGTTGCTGTTGATTTCTAAATACCAGCCTTGGCATGAATGAGTGCAACTTCACAGAAGTCAGCAGGGGCCCCCAAAATACTAGATTCACTCCATGTAATTTAAAGTCCCTTGAATTCATGGGTATTGTTGTTGGATAATAGTGATAATACTGTACTTTCACTACATTCTTGACAGGAAGCAAATAAAGCTCCCAAACACAGTAATGCACAGTCTTATGGTACTAGATACTGTAAATATATTAGAATAGTATTTGTTAAGTACAATTGAGGAATCCAATTAAGTTATATTATTGTATATCGTTTAAATGTCTATAGAGTATTTTAAATTATTGCGAACTACACTGCGTTAAAAAAAAGAAAAAAAGGAGAAAAGGTGATAGATTATAACACCAACCACTCTGAAAAGTGGACCAAAGTGACACTTTCTCTCTTCCACACCCCTATTTGAAATAGCTCTGTCTGCTATCATAAGACCACTGTAACAGTCCCGTGACTGGGTTAGCAGTCTAGAATGTAATGTTTCAGAGCGTCCTACAAAAGCTTCGCTCATGTGGAGGTGCAGCATTCAAAAAGGTGCTGTGTGGCACAAAGCAGGGGCTGGCAGTGGGAATGCTTGGACTTTGAAATATGTCCCAAGGAAAAGTAGTGTCGGTCAGAAAACACCATTAACACTAATATACCAAAACACCCCCCAAAATGGCGACTTTTAAGAAGGTGTCTGTGAATAGAAGTGGGTTACACACAACTTTTATTTTTAAAAATGTAGTTTGATGTCAAAGACCTGTGACAATAGAGGTTGGAACATGACCAGCAACGTGTGGTTTAACCATACTTTAGCCACGACAAAACTCAAAATACTTTATGTTGTTAAAGAACTTAAGAGCAAAGATGGATTTGTTTACCATGTTAATGTTTTATGGCAAGCAGAAAACAAAAGATGAAATGTGTTTCCATTAAAACTTAATTTTTTCCCCTTCTAGTTCCTTTTCCTTTTATTTGTTCTTTGTTTAGGGTAAAAAAAAAGGCAACAAGGTCTTATGAAAAGGCCATTTGTGTACAGGCTTCTCCACATGAGAAATGATAGGCAAATTCAAAGTCCTAAGCAGCTTTTGTGTCTCGGGAAAAATAGTAATGAACATGGCTGTGTGTGGTATCAGTCTCGAGCCACCTACCTACACCAGTGCTACAGAGAAACCAGCACCAACGTTGCTACTACCAGAGACTTTAGCTGGCTGCAATGAAAAGATTAATTTTTTGGTGGAAGAAAATAAATGTTTTGTGATAGAAATTTGGCATCCAACTCAAAAATGGTGCTCTAACATGAACTTCATGTAACAGATTAGCAAACAGAGAGGAATAAGAGCCGTAGAGGAAAGGGTTGAAGGCCCTGACTTAGGCACTTGTACATGCTCCAGCTCATTCAAGCCAGCTATGGACACATCTGAAAACCCTACCTGAATCTGAACCGGAAGGATTTTACAGCATTTACCTTGGTTAGAATAGTTACAACCTCTTTGATACTGGGAATAGTGCCTTCCTATACCAAATCCAAGAAAATGTACAACTTTTGCTGTATTTACCCTCAGGGAAGATATCCAGATACAGATAGAGCTACAGTGAAATTCTACATGAACTGAGTCCAAAACAACTTCATTAAAATTAACTAAGTGGGCCTGGGTTTAGAGCAGCATAAGTATGCACAGGATTTTACCCACAGATGCCAAAGAAAACACTGCACCTTCTTTCTAGTTACATCATGGGAAACCTGTTAACAGAGCTGCAGGAAGTTTTTATAGCACATGGTAATATTACATTCATTTCTACAATGACATCTGGAAACTAGATGAAACTCATCAAAAGCTTTGCAAATCTTTTAACAAATCTAAAGCATGTTGTAAGCAGGTCACCTAAAGTTTTAAACGTATTTCCACAGGTTTCTTTCTTAGTTGAAGGTTAAAACCCCAGTGATACTGAAGGTAACAAATCAAGACCTTCCCTTACAGCAACTTTCCCATGCAAATAACTCAGTGTGGCTTTCACTATTGAAGGCACAAATGGCATTCAGCAGAAAATGCTTTATAAAGCTAATTTGCATTCATATCAATTTTCATAACTGGACAGAATGACTGCACATTTCCTTTCCAGCCCTTCAGAGCTTTTGTTGCAATGACAGTTCCCACAGCGAAGGCGATACAGTAAATGGTACAGTAAAGACCCAACATTCTTCTCTCTGAGTGATGGCCACAACAAGATGTGGGATATACACAAAAAATTTCCTATGCCTAAGGAAAAAACCCATCAAAGTTGGAAAGGCAGGGGAAGTTGTAAGCAATTTCAGTTTGTGTTACTGATATTGTAAGAAACCTCCTGTGTGCTGAACAAACCGCACTGTAGGCTGAACTTCACCCACAAACTCATTTCCCCTCAAATCTAAAGTCCCTGTCTGCATCTCTGCACATTCAGACTTGAAAAAGCCTACCTAAAGGTTGGCAAGTATTTTCTTTTTTGTGTTTCATTTGCTGTTAGGAAATGGTAGGGGATCATTTTCTGGCAGGGAACATACATTTGCAAATTTAAAATTTTCATCTAATTTTTTAAATGAAGATTTAGGGGTTTTCCCCCCTGCACATTCCTGCAGCACAGATATGTTTGCTTTAAAATATTTGCTCAGTGAAGAATGGCAGTTCCCATAGTACACGGTAATTGTCTGCAACGTGTTCCATTGAGCACGAAGACAGAGGGAGTAGTACTACTATAAACTCAAAATCTTTAGTTGTGTTCTTTTTACTAAAAGCAATATACAAATTATTAGCTGTTTGGAGACCCCAGTGTGAGTTTATTTGGATCATCCTTTTCAGAAGTTAGTGCTATGAAAGACCAAAACATTGAAATATCGAAGTTCGCTTTGTTTCCAGGTCCTCTTATTCTTGATACAAACAGATCCTAAGATCAATAAAAAACCAGCTTAATGAGACTTAAACTTGCATAAGTAATAAAAACAATTAAGATATTTGTTTCGTAGGCGGTCCTAAACAACTGGCAGCCACACCAGAGACTGGAAATGTTTGCATCGAAAGCCAGCTGTATGATTAGCCTCTGCCTTCCTTTGCCCAGCAATTTAGGGAAAACCCTACATTTTAGATCCCATACAACTAAAAGGAATTCCCAAGGAGATTACAAGATTTTGATCTCATTGTTTAATTCCTGTGGCTGTGAATGAAAAGGAGCATTCCCTCAATCTTTGGGTAAAGGGAAACCCAAAGGCATTTTGAAGGCTATTCACACCACTCAGCTTAAAAGACTAAAAGACGGGTTAAGGGAAGTGACAGCCTCTCTGGAGTCCCTCTACAATAGGGAGAGCAATCTTGCTCCGGGGGGGGGGGGGGGGGGGGCGGGGCTTAGTTCAGCTCTGACAGACCTTCTCCCTCTCATCTGGAGAAAAACTCTAGGAAGACAACGCTGGATAATTTATCTGCAGAAATTAAGCACCAAAAATTTTATCATGTGAATGAACTTCCATTTCCCCTCTACCATTTGCCTCAGTTGCTCTTGGGCACCAGTTCTATTTCCCTTGAGTTTTTTCAAGTGCAAGCTTTGTTATTTTATATGTTGTGGAACAGATACTCCACTACATCAGTGAAATTTGCTTTTGCTTTTTACTGCCACCCGCTCCTCTCTTCCAACCAATCTCCAGCTCCTGATTTAATGCATGGACTATTTCCCTGCAGAAATTATTTCAAAGAGAATTGTTAAAACTAGACTATTATTCAGTGATTCGATTGAAGTAGTTTCCTACGAGGCATCTCATTTATGATTTTGAATTCCTCTAAACATATAAGCTGTCCAGAGAACTCTTATTCACAGGGTGAACATTTAATAGTGTTATGATACTGGTTGTGGACAAACCTAATGGATGTCCATTGCAATCCTCTCCTGGTTCTTCCACCAGAGTGGATCCATGCTGCACTGAAAGGCTCTCACAGCAGCTGCATCCCAATTACCTGCAAGGACTGCACCCTGCCATTGCACCCAGCTGAGTTCAGCTTCTAGGCTAGGCTTGTTCAAAAGGCAGTGAAATGTAACAATCATGTACTTTCAGTAGTGCTAGACACAACACAGAATTTTCCATAGTGCTAAACATCACCTCAGCACTTTGCTGAGGTTAAGTATTGCATTCTTTTAAGACATAGAAATATACACATAACAGGAGGTTTAGGCTGGATATCAGAAAAGGTTCTTCCCCCAGAGGGTGCTGGGGCGCTGAACAGGCTCCCCAGGGAATGGGCATGGCCCAAGGCTGCCAGAGCTCCAGGAGCATTTGGACACCGCTCTCAGGCACAGGGTGGGATTAAGGGGTGTCTGTGCAGGGCCAGAGGTTGGACTCGACGATCCTGGTGGGTTCCCTCTTGCTCAGGATATTCTATGATTCTATGATACTTGAAGGAATTAGCATACCCAGAGAGAGAGAAAAAAAGGTAGTCCTCAAATTGCATCTTATATCCCAAATAAAAAGCCTAAAATGCATGCACGTTATCCATGTATTTCCACACACATGTACAGATACATGTAAATATATAAAAATGTACATGTGTGTGCATATCTGAAAAATACTCACTGCAGATATTCAGAACAATTTCTATAACTCCTTCCTCATTTTTTTTTTCAAGGGGAGTGGATTTCATGGCCTCCTACTGAAATACAGGGATACAAATTTTCTACATTGTCTTCCATATGTCTGTGTCATCAGCACCCAGTAACTTCTGATAAGACCTCCTTTTTTATTTGTAGGTATTTTTTTTATTAGTAGGTCTCAATGGAAAGCAGAAGGGGAATTGGATTTAGATGATGTTTACTAGCCTTTTCTAACCAAAACTGTTCTGTGATTCTCTGATTTTGCAGTTGCTAAAAGGGGATATGTGTGAAACCTCTCCCTCCACCTAGTCAGGAACAGAAGGCAGCCTAATTTAGCTCTAAATCCCCTGCCAAAGGCCCCAGCAAAGGCCAAGAGTAAGGGCTGAATTCAGATGTCCTGGATTTCAGCGCTGTTACCAGCCCTACCTGCCGTGGTTCCTGCAGCGCACAGGAGCGACACTTGTGATGAATATACGTTTATTGGCAAGCACCTCACAGCCCTTCCTCCTTATCTCTCTCTTTAAAAGATAAGCTACTTAATATTTGCCCCTGGCTGATATCAACAAATGTGTCATGATATGCACTTGATCTGCACCCATGTTAACCTTTTGAGCAGATGCAGGCACTTTCAGTCAGAAAACCATCACCGGTATGCTCTGTTAGTACATTTACAGTAATGAGTCAGATAAATGCTTTCTGTTTTTAAAAGGCCAGAAGCAATGCAGCAGGACAGGTTTGTCCACCCACTGCATTTTGTTCCAGCAATTCTGGCACAGAGCTGCATCTAGGATCAAATAGTCTTAGGAAGCCAACATGCCAAGCTTGAAGAGTAGGCTAATGTAAATATATAATGGCGTGGGAAAAAGTCTTTTGTTTGTTAATATTAGGTGATACAGAATATCTGTTGTTCAGGACAAGGAACCAGAGAGTTGTTGGATTGTGTTCAACAGTGCCCAGTTGTCTTTTTTTTTTAGTGTCTAAGTTGCTTTCCTCCCTGTGCGTGTGCGCACATGCAGAGGGACTCGGGAAAGATTTACTGAGTCAATCCATTAATAAACTCTTCTTTTCACCAAAGAAATAAAAAAAGAAGGAGTTAGTGGGAATCTAAGCAAGAAGTACCTGGAGATGGGTCACAGCAGCATGGTAAGAAAATACGTGCCGTGGAAATTTCAGCTGACTACCTAATCCAAACCACTCCTGGAGGAAGGAGAAGGAATGAGGAAGTCAGTTTGCGGTTACCAGCTTCTCTGGCTGTGATATCCAGTACATAATTATTACAGGGCTACACTTCAGCCAGCTTTTGACAAATGAACTACCAAGAGTTTTCTCTGCATGTTTTCTATTCAAGTGTGTTTAGTCATAAATACTTGGTTTTAATGGCATTTTCTTAGTCAAACAGAGCCACTCCTAAGCATTAATGTTCCTGGAATAAGCCTCTGTTCTTTTATTCTGGTTTAAGGTCTTTTTACAGAAGCTGGATATCCTGGATTTTTTCACCCACACTAATTTTGGCTAATTACACCCCTAGCGCTCTACATCTCCAAACTCTTTGCAACAGTTCATATAGTCTGTGCTGAAATGTTTCCATGAAATAGAAATAACCCCTGGGATACCCAATAAAGTTATAAATTTAATTTTAGAAGGAAAAAAAATGTAGCAAAAGGACACAGGCATCAGGTCAGAACACCGAATTTCCTTGTTCCCAAGCACCTTATTCAAATTCAGCTTCTCTAGTCTTCAGGATCATAAACCAGAGACTCCTGAGTTTGCAATGTTCCCATTAACTTATCCAGAGGTATCCCCATTTTAGAGGTATCTGTAAATATCAACTTTCAGTCCCAAAGACCTGGAAGAGGAAGCAATGTGCCATTAACAATCCCTGGTGATGCCACTGTATGCTTTGGCTGTATTTGCAAACTTAATGTTAAAATGAAAATGTACACATGGAAAATGTTAGTTTTTAATCAGTGCATATTTTCCAAATCATATTACCTTTTAAAAGTGAGAACTAGCACTCTTTTTGATTCTACAAGCAGATAATAAGAGGTCGTACACCCCTGTGGGGATGTTTTCCTGAAGTGGAAGTTAAGGTTTAGTGAATTGAATGCCCTCTACTAGTATTTGAACCATTTTTGTAGTTTTTGATTCTGCATTAGCAAGTCATGTATACATAAAACACAGTGAAAGTACCAGCACTGTCAAATTTTGTTTTAGGTAATTCCTGAAACTCTCTCCCCATGCCTAACTACCCACCAGCAACGAGAATAAACAGAAATAAAATTTTTCAAAACCCAGTTAAATCAATGCTTTCCCTAGGACCTGCATTTGCTTTCCTCTAAAAACAGTACCCTCAGTTTTCTGTTTAAAGCCTTTTGCATTCAAGAGCTGCCTCTTTTCCCGAGGTGGGTTCACTTGAGCTTCTTTCTCCACTTCAGCTTTTTAGTTGGCTACACTCCCTCTCAACCTGATACCTGTTCAAATGTCTCTACTCAAGCTGAGACAGATCCAAAAGGCACTTGCAGAGGGTGTTGGCCACGATCCTGAAAGCCTTTCTGCTGGCACTTCAAAGCAGTGAAGTGTTTGCCTGCTCCCATCGTCTCCAGCGGAGAGAGGAGGGGGCTGAGCTTCCCCTTCCACCGTGGATGGCTGCAAGGTAAGGCACATCATCTTAAGGAGCAATAAATCAAATCAGGCCCTGCTCAAGCTCCTGACCTGAAACCTGTCCAAGGTGATGGTTTTCACCACATTCAGCTCTGACTCTACACCCAGCAAAGCCAGACTAGAGGATGCTGTGAACTAAACGAGGGAGTTTTCTAACTCTGGGGTACCTCTCTAACTATGCTAAAAGAATTCTTTGGTGAAAAAAGACAGGTTAATCAAGACCAAAATAGAGTTGTGATGCATCTCTGAAATTCAATATAAAAACAGAAGACTAGAGAGTAAGAACATTTCTAGGGCAGGCTTCTGCAGTGTCCTAATTTCGCATTATATTAATTACATATTTTAATATATTTAATCTAAAAGCTTGAAAAAAAGGAAGAAAAAGATACAGAAAGATTTCACAAATATCAAACTGAAATTAATTGGCTGGTCCAAACCATACCTTATCTTAAATCACGGGAACCATGAATTTTGTGCTTCCTTGGAAAGAGAACACTTTTCAGGATTCTTTTGTGTGTGTGTGTTTGTGTAGTTGTGATGTGGAAATCATCCTACTCCTAGTTAAAGGGCATGTCATCTTTTTGAACATTTCTGTTCCAATGCTGATAATCTTTCTTTCCTCCTACTTTTGTAAAAATCCTGACTTGGTGACAGTGTGGAGTTTCATATTTTAGTTCCAAAAGAAGATAGTCCTGTGGTTTTCCTCTTTCTAATCCTTGTCAGATATATTCTGTTATTGTTATTCTTCCAAATTTAGACATCCAAATCAAACAAAACTGGAATATACCACCATCTTCATCTTAGAGAAATATATGAAGCCAAAAGGTGTTGAGTACTTTTTAAAGATATTAAGATACAGAGAAAAAACCCCAAAACAACACAGAAAACAACATTTAAATAGTAGAAACATACCATTAAAACAAAGCCAGGCTATCATATTCTGTCACAGTTTTAAAATAAATACAACTGATTAAATAGGAGCTTACTGGCCTGACCTGAGACCTCGTTTGTGAAATATTGCCCAGTGACTGGGTAGTTTCCCCTTTCCTTCATTCAGCAAACCCTGGTAAAACTCAGTCCTGAGGTCAGGTGTAGCAGAGGACGTCAGAGAGAGCTAACGTGCACTGGTAGGTGCAGCAAGGCACAGACTCAGCAGGGCTTTTTAACCTCGTCACAGCTATTTGTGAAACACAGGAGTACTCACACCAACAGCCATACCACAGGCAGTCTATGGCTGGAATGATTTTCAGTCACTTTCAGTATTTCCAAATGGGAAATGCTTGACTTCTCTGCACTTCTTGAGTAGTGACTACTTCAGCATCCTCTGGTGGAGGAGAGGGCAGAAGGCTACAGAAGGCTACTTTGAGAGCTACAGGCAAACTGCTGGAGAACTTGGTGTGGCATCAGCTCAGGAGAACACTTGGAGGCCAGTGATGGAGAAGTTATTTAAGAGAGGGAGGGACAGGATGCAGTCAGTGCCCAAGCAGAGGCTCCCAAGTGACACTGCAGCCCTGTCACAATGCTAACAGCCCTTTACTGAATCCCATATTATTTAGCCTTTTTATTTGGCTCATATTTGTTTTCTCGGTGCTTTCCCAAAAGCCAAGTTTTTTTCTTTTCAAGACCAGCAACCAAACAGTGCAAAATAAACATGCTGCCTGTTGCTACACAGCTTCAGCACAGGTTGAGGAGTCACTCTGAGTGTGGATGAGGCAAACAAACAACTCTCACCCAGATGATAAAGTAAATATTCCATTTGTGTCATTTTGGCTGTGGCTTGTGTCAGGAAGTCAAAGGCACGGGGGACCCCACCTGCTCAGGGGAATGGGCTGGGATTGCTGCCCTTGGGAGGCTGTCCTGCCACCAGTAAGGAGCCATGGTGTGGAACCAGGAACCAGAGAGGTGTAAGCTCCGCCTGCAGCCCACATCGGTGCCTTGCCTGCAGCTTGCACTGAGGAGATGGAGTTTGCATACTCAGGGCATGAATAAAGGTGAAATTTTCTGAACTATTTTAATGTAAATACAGGGGCGTCCACAGCTAACCAGCATGGCAGTTCAACTGGGACGACTGCCAAGGAACAAATTTAATACAATGTATTTCATTTACTCCTTAACAATGGGTAAATGGCCCTCTCTTGCTGTTTCGGTGGTGTGCCCGCCGCTGTCTACGTGTCTGCGCACAGGTGTTGTGCCCTACGAACACTCACAGCCTGTTAACATAAATCTGTTCGCTCGTGTTTGCTTCCCTCTTCCAGCCTGGCTGCTAAAGCCTGTCAGAGCTCCCAAGCCAAACAAGCACAAACACCGCTCGCAGAGTGCGTAGGCAGCAATTAGAGCTCGCCGAGGTAGGTGCAGGGCTTCAGTCGCGCTGGCCCGTGGCCAAGGAGCTGCGTGAGGGAGCTCTGCTTCCCCAGCCACGCAGGAGGAGGGAGGAGGAATTCCCTTCATGCCTCCCAACGTGCTGATACTGACAGAGCTCCATCGTTTCACAGCTGTGCCTTCATCCTTGTGTTTCCAGCTGCCAGTGGACATTCACATGCCACTTACTAAAATTTGCCTTCACCGCAACCATTCTTGCAACCCCATTAAATATTTGCAGTAGCCTCATTTTTCCCCTTAATCACTGTTTGTGACTAGCAAATAAACTGCTGTTGCAGTGAATTTACGTTATTTGAACAAATACCACCAGATCTTCGCTGGTTTTGTGAAAAAATCGTGAAAATTCAAGGCCAAATCTAAAACAGAGAAAATATTTTGCTGTTACATAATAAAAGGTGGGAAAAAACCACCCAATTTTAAAATATCAAACTAAGGTATTTTATCCCTTTACAAGCTTAAAAATAAGCATGCACAGAAACACTTTGCTGAATTGTAACCCTAACTGCTTTTTACCTTCTGGTATAAAATCCCCAGTACAGTAATGATGATGGGTAGCAAATAATCTGCTAATTCTCTAAGTTTTTCTGTCCAGGATTTTTTCCATTAGTTACTGCATACTTTATGATAAGGAAATAGATTCAGCTCATGCAGCTTTTCCTTTGGACATAAACATAGGAAAAATTAATAACCACATGGTTCAGTGCAGTGCTCACAAAACTTTCAGCTTTCTGTTTGCTCTTCTATTGCTGTGAAACAACTAGAAATACGTCCCATAAATTAGCATAAAAATAGTGTATAAATTCAGTGTAAATGGAATTGTTTATAAACATCAAACATCATTTATAGCTCTCACACAGGTTACCATGGAAACCAAGTAATTGCTATACCATTAGGACACCATTTCTCTGTGCAGCAAGAGAGAATGGCAATTTATCTGCATTTGGGTGGGTTTCACATTGCTGCTTGTGGTCACAGATCGCCCCTCCAAAGCCTCTTTTGTATGTGGAACTAGTTTTGATTACTGAAGAAATGATTAGATCAATCTAAGAGTGAGATGACTTGAAACAGAAGTGCACATGTGAAAACACTGCAATTATTGCCCAGGAGTGATGTGAACTATTCAGTGATGGGAATTCAAAGGCAAACTGAGGAATTTCAAGCCCAGCCAAAGGTCACTGAAGGCCAGTGTTTCCCATCTCACCATTGCCAATGGTCAGTGGTTGCTGCCATCTGTTTGCTGCTTGGCAGCCTCGGTGAAGTAGCAGTATTGACTGCAGATCCAGAAGGTAAAAAATTAGCAAGAAGAGACATCCCTGTTTATAATCCTTCTAGTAAGGTCAAGGGTTGAACGGACCAGAGAAATGTCTTTCCTCTTTAAAGAGAATAGAGTATATGCAGTGTCAATATTTAAAGGTAAACAAATTTATCAGACAACTATAGGAGCAAAGTTTGTAAAGGACAGATATGCCTGCATACAGAGAGAGACATCAGCAGGGATTTTTGTTAAAATCAGTAAGAATATAAGGCATTAAGACCACTGCTTTCCTTCTTGCACTTAAAATGAAGTCTGCGATAAAAAGAAACCTGTTCTTGGACCTAATAGTGTTAGGCAAGATTATCACACCTTGGCAATAACAGCTTCCAACTTGGTCTTTTCTGCCCAACAAGAGCCCTTTAAGAGAGTAAAGAGAAAACAAGTGGTAATTCACCACAGCATCATACCAGACTGCACCAAACCATGGCTTGAACTGATCATGTATGTTTTAACATAAGAATATATAATAAAATTCTCAGCTGATATTGCCATTCCCTTTAACCAAAATTTGTAAGCATGAGCAGACAGGATCCTTGTACTTTTGATGAAAGGTACCCTGAGGCTAATTTTGCAATATCACTGCAGGCACAACTCCTAGAGATGGTAAGTCAGAGTCACAAGGTTACTCCAAAAGGATTGCATGTAGAAAGTCCCATTGCTGCATGAATTGAGCTTATTCTCCAGCTAGATTTCCTATGAAGTGCCCTGCATTTCGTCTCATAAAAAAGTGCTCCTAAATTCAGAATGGAAGATTCCTTTGTGTAATCTGTGCTAGTAACAATAAAACCAGAATGGCTTCTATATTTCTGACAGAGGTTTTTCTCTAAGAGGTAAAAAAGTCTTCTCCCTCCTTGCAGATCTAAATGCTGCAAATTACTTCAGGAGGCTTTAGGATGAAAAAACAGCTGGAGTAAACACAGGGTATAATTATCATCATCTGTCTTCTCTGTGAATCCATACATTTTATATTCCATTTAAAACAGAAAAAAAACCCTCGACGGGATGTCTTCCAGTGAACCAATTTAGCTAATGAGAGTGAATATCAATGACTGCTGGCTAATCAGAATGGTATTAGCATAAATTTTACTTAATGAGGACATACTTGCCTGGTGCCAGGAGCAAACTGCTACTGAGCTAGATTGTAAAATGCAATGGATGGGTAAATCTCATGTGGAAAAAAAACCCCAGCAGATCGAATAAACAGGACTGTATATGAGGTTCCTGCTAAACTAGATTTTTTTTTTTGCAATCCAGTGTTTTAACCCCACTTGGGGCTTTTCAAACTTCTCCATTATAATAGAATGCTATCAAGTCTTTAACTGTGATGAATTAAACACCCTGGGGAACAGCTTGACAAGAGATTCCATTGAACTCTTTTAACCTCATGTGGGTAGGTAGATCACTGAGGGAACTTGCTTTTATAATTTAAGGCATGCAATACATGCATTCTGCTGCACAACAAAAGTATATTTTCTCTTCGTGCATTGTGTAAGGCGCTTTTCTGAAAGATCCTTAACACTTCTCTCAGCTTCAAAAGCAGCAATGGTACATTGCCCTCTGTGTGCCTGTGAGCGATCTTGGGTGGAAAACCCCCTTCAACCACTATTGTCTTGAAGGAGTTAAGTCCCAGCAGCATCCTGGAGCTGTTCAGCACACTGCATTTCTTCCTCTTTATACTGAATCCCTATTAGACAGTCTGAGGAGGCTCCATGAACAATATGAAAGATTTTTGTCTACAGTAACATAAAGGGGTTAGAGTTCAATACTCTCACAAAATATTTAATCTTGTGAAATGCCATTTGTAGTGTCATTCTTGTATATACCTGCTTTGAAATTCCTAACCTTAGATTCTTCTATGTAAAGGAATATAGGGCACAAGTGTTCTTACCTTTGATATACTATAGGATCTAACAATATTTAACTGGTGAAGTCATTTTTGTTTCCAAACCTGTGTCTCAAATATGCTTGGGAACGTGGAAACTCACAATGCCCTTATTCATGACATCAAAATCAGTTCCATGGTAACACATTGTGATGACAAAATACACAGATTGCAAGGTCACAAGTCACACTTAAGAACAGGCAGGGGAGAAATTGTTAGTTTAATGAATAACATTAGCCAGTTCCAATAGGAATAAAAATAAAGAAAAAAATAAAGTGCCTAAAGTAAACACCCTTAAATGCACTTCAAAACCATTTCATCTTAAGTAGTTCTTCAAAGGCAGAAGGCTTCCACAGCTTTTACCTCTACAGAAAAGAGAAGCCAATGTCAAGAAGAAAGAGGTGCTGTACATTAATGATGGCCCTATCAGTGCTTTTACATGCACAGAGAGAATCAGCAACTGCAGGGAAGAAATGTCGGAAGAAAAGGAGTAATGTTAATTCCAGGCTAAATCCCTGAAAGCAACTAATGATTCTTATGCTCAGCAAGGACTGGGTTTTTGCGCCCAGTGACAAGCCACTTCTGCATGTCCTTGGTCTACAGACAGGTATTTGGAATATTTCTGTCACAGAACTCAGCAATGACAACTGCACTATGAATCCTCCTGCTGAATTTGAAGCGATTTTTTCATTACTTGTTTACTGAACACTGCATCATGAGAATGCAATCCAGGTTTATATGGTTTTAATGTCCAAAGGCCACCTCTGACAGTTAAACCCTTTTTGCTGCAAGGACCCCACTATCTGCAGATATCAGAAATTCCCGCAACCAGCTCATCACCTGAGTAGATAAAGGCTGCAAAAGAGAGGAAGCAAAAACCTGACAGAGGAAATGACCAGCCCAGTATCCGAACAAATGCCAGGCACCTCTAAGACTTTGACACTGCCATTAGATTTGCTTGTGATTTCCTGGGCAATGACAGGAAAAATTTGGAGTTCTTCAAGCAAATGAACCAGAAAAATCTGTGGTTAAGGGAAAGTTCTTGCATATGGCATGTCTTAGTCATTAGGTGATTGGTCCATGAAGTCACTGCACAAAAAGTAACAAGAACACGTTTGAATGGGTTTTCCCTCCTGACTCTTACATCTAAACCTTCTTTGAAATCACAACTCAAATATGTCACATACAATCTATTTGACGTGCCTGTGTCATAAAATTGGCACTGTATGTTCTATGCTTACCACAGTCTGAAAGGTCAACAGAGAGGATAGATTTCCTTTAGCCTCTTGTTTAAATAGCATCTTATTTTTATTAGAAAAGATGGTTTTGTTTTTTTTACCATATCATGGCAGACAGCCCTATCCCAATACATCCTTACATAAACAGCGACTGAAGAGCCAAAAAACAAATTGCGACTTAAACTCTATAAGGAGAACCACCTCAGATTAGTCTTCTTTCCATATATCAGAGCAAAGGATTTGAAAGGTGGGAGCATTTCAAAATAGATCAGGGAGCAGTTTTGATTTTATTTCCATGATGTAAAATCACTGGATTATTCAAAAACAATGAAGCATGCTTTGGTAAGGCATTAACATTTTTAACATATTCTTGTACTCTGGCAGTGAAGGGAATGGTAAAATTCCCTCTGTATTAGATAAAACAGCTTGACAGATGCATACATACTTAACCACAGGTGGGGGGCTCTTCTTAATTTGGTGTCTATCATGTGATGCTTCATAAGCAAAGAATAGCAGGCCATGCTGCTTTATTCAATCGGGTTATGCTTTTCCTCATTCTTCCTGCATGTGAAAAGCATAACAGAGAACTAGCAGAGCAGAAGTAAGATGTGTTTTGTTAGTTGTCTGAAGCCCTGGGGCCCGGAACCGGATAAGTCCTGATATTATACCCTGGATTGAGCAGAATAAATCCATTTTGTTTCCTCCAAACATTTAGCCATTAAAAAAATATGAGATAGAAAAACAGACTTTGCTGTCTGCATGCCTTCTTGTAAAGCTTGTATTGTGGAAATGTCAGAATCATTAGGTCATTGGCATATATTTTGCAAGCTAATGCTTCTACTTTAATTCTCACTGGGGACTGCATGTCTGCTTTTCAAATAAAACCCAGACTGAAGAAGGTGAAGAGAGCTTAAAATGATGCTGGTGATGCTCTGTGATGGCTGATAACACGTCAGGATATGAATAATTAGGAAATATCAGCCAAGGCTGATACAACTACAGCTATTAAAGTACCAAGCCCCACAAAAGTAATTGGTAAGTGTAAAAATTGCCTCATAAATATTTGTGGCTCCTTTTAAATGTGCACAGAGGCACATGGCTGAATAAAGTCTTAAAATAAATGCAGCACAAGAAATAAATTTAATATGTGAAATCATGCACATAACAGAAGCACAGTGGGTTATACTTCAGAGGAGACAAGTGGATGAATTTGCTCCTGAATCACCCAAGACAGATGCAGAACATGTGGTCACAGAAACACAAACCCCATTTCAAAAAGAGCTGTTTGTCTCTCAAAACACATATTACTGATAAAATCAGGCATGAGCTGAAGAAAGAGGTTAATAACAGTAGACATAATAACACAAGTAGAAACACTTTCAACTCACAACTGGATAAAAAAGTCTTGAACTTGCAGCAGTTACTCTTCTGCCTGAGTGCTCACTGCCCAGCCCAGCTTTTCAGCCCTTTGCAGACACACACTCACACTTTATTCTGTAACTGAGCACCAGAGCACCTCTGCTTGGGGAGAAAGGACAGACTCCTTCACTTTAAGTCCTTCTATCAGAAGCAGACCCAGCTCCCCTGTGCACTCCTGCAGCCCTGCCAGAGGCTCATGGCAGGGAGCAGGACACGTTTGGCACCTCCAGGCTTTCCACCTTGAGCTTGGGGCTCTACTGAACTGAAAACAGCCACTCAAAACCCAGCCAAAACCACGGGGTGCTACCTCGATTTTACAGCATGGCCAGTTTAAATTGTTCAAAACCACAAGTTTAATGACATTTTGATACCAGTTTATAAATCAGCCCAGATTTATCTGAAAGAAGAATTCAGAATCAGTAGACAAGTTAGTGGACTTGAATAAAACTTCAGACAAACGCAGTTTTTATTCTGAATTTCCAAACAAATCCTCAAACGAAACAAATCTCATGTAATTTCTGTTCTCATTGTGGACATCTTGCACAGCCCCAAGTAGTTGCAGATTTCTGTGTCCATTTTTATGTTTCTGATCCATATTTCATAGTTGAATGCTCCATAACAATCCCCCAGGATATATCCCGACCAACTTTCACAGGAACTTCGCGTACTGTGACACACTGGCTTAGAGTTACACTGCTCCAAAACACAGGAAAATCAGCTGTGAACACTGGAAACTGCTATTTCACCTGGTGTTTTTCAAGGTATTAGTTTAACATATGAGTATTTTAATAACCCAAAACTTTAATGTAAACTTCTTTAGGGTGGAAATGCAAGACTCAAAGAGATTGTGAGCATATGTACAAGCAGAACTCCACAGCCATCAGAACAGACATATATTGCAAAACCTGAACCCTGCTCTGAGTTTTACTGATCTGCTTCTTCAACCTGCTCTCCTTTGTACTTAGCTTACTTAAAATCAGTCTGACTCCAACAACCTATGCAAAACCCATTCTGCGTCATTCCTCTGAAACTGGATGGCATTTGCATCATCCTATACATAGAAAAAATGAGTTTACAGGCTCTCAGCTTCTACCTGAAGCCTCCCTCTTTCTCCACTGCAGAAGCGGGTGAGATGAACAGTAAATAACTTGTTAGAAATGCTAAATTGAGTTTTTTTCAATTCTTTTTGTGGTTCATTCTTGTCCTTCAGCTAAGAATATCGGGAAAATATGAATTCTCAAAAGCTTGAATACTGGAATAAAATAATTTTCAGAATGTATGCCCAAAAAAACATTAAAAATGTAATATATGCACTGTAAATAATCCTGTTAAAGCAGCAGTGTCTGACAAAGAGCAGAGTGTCATCTCAAGCATTAGTACCTTCAGTGAATGCTTGTAGACTTTTCAGAGAGGAAGAGGGTTCACAGAAAAATCTGGAGAAATCTGAATTAACAGTTTCTTTGAAAAATTGTGGAAGGCAAGTTAGTTTGAAAACATTTTTTTTTTAAATGAATACATATTTTCAGAAATGGTTTGGGATATAAATTTCCTCTGATTATTAGCTCAGTGGTACATTTATTTAATCTCAGCTGCTACACAAACAGAGTTTGCCAAGTACTGGCCTCAGGTATTTTCCTTTCCAGATGAAGCACAAGAGCAACTGGAACATGATTAAAAAGAAGCCCATGTTATTGCTCCTGCAAGCATGATGGCAATGTTTTTTGTGGGTTAGGGCAAAAGAGGACACATGCTGCAAGAGAACTGGCCATCTAAAAGGCATGGAGCATTTAATTTCATCCTGTCCTTAGATGTTTACTGGCTTTGTGGCAAGCCCTCTCTGCCTCGGTTACTCACTAATTCCCTCTTTTCGCAGTTTGCTTATTCTAGAAAAGACTATCTATGGCTTATAAGTAGCGGTGCAAGATTCTCACTGGAGTGGTGACTGAGCATTTTCTGGTCCCATACATTTGGAGGCAATCTCTAGAACCTGAGGAGATGATAAAGGGACAAGTGCAGGGCCCATGTCAATCACAGCACTTCTCCACTACATCTGTTACACAACTGAAAGAGGGTCAAGCAACATTTTCCTCTTCGTGAAGACAGTGGGTGGGGAGAAGGCAGAAGTGGGTATTATTACACTGTACTGGGTCAGAAGCACTAGATTTACTGAGGAGCAAAACAAACTAGTTGCCATTCTAAATTACAGAAATCACAGTGCTGCAGTTTTGGAAAAAACAAGCCACAGGGACACAAATTTCCTAGGAGAGACAAAAAGATGGAAATACTTCTGAGGTATTTAGCACAATTTTTTGACTGTGACTGATTAAAGCTGTAATCAGATTTTGATTTAGCTCTGTGGATCACAGAACCAAAACTTTAGCCATAGCCTTAGCCAAATACCAGGACAAAAAGCGAGAGAGAGTGTATACCAATATTGTGAGAAATAAAAGTGAAGAAAATGTTATGGGACTCTTCTCACATAGAGCTACAAGTCTTTACAGGTTAGACTTGGGTGCATAAGTTATTCTCACACCCAGAGAGTGTGTACAGGATACGAGTCAGCTGAAGTTACCAAGACCATTTTGAAAAGAAAACCTATTTATAGGGAAAGAATTGATAAAATCTTTCTTTGATGACACTAGAGTGAAATCAAACCATAACATGTGGATATGAACTCCATGTGAAAGTATAACAAAATCTAGAAGAAATAACATTTATAATTGTTTTCTTATAAAACATTTTCAGGAAAAGGAGTACTTACTCAAGGGGTGAAAATGCCAGATAGTAGGTTGTTAAGAATGTGAATACAGTAGGAAGACAGAAGCCATTAAAAGCTCAAAAAAATATTCTCAGATGTTTTTAATGGCATAGAAAAGCTATCAACAGAACACAAAATAAAGTTAACAGAATTCAAATTCCGTTATACATGTGCCAACACATACTTAGAAGCATACTTAGATGAAAACTTAAGGAAGAAATGTGACTTATTGCTCTGAATCCAGAAGAGAGTACTGATGCACTTTTAGAATGGGTCTTTTGTCTACCAGCTCCAGAATAGGAAGGGGAAATCTTTTACACACACCTTGAGCTTAAAAGAAAGAGAGAGAGGGACTTTTTATGAGAGCATAGAATGACAGGACAAGGGGGAATGGCTTCACACTGACAGAGAGTAGATTTAGATTGGATATTAGGAAGAAATTCTTCCCTGTGAGGGTGCTGAGGCCCTGGCACAGGGTGCCCAGAGAAGCTGTGGCTGCCCCATCCCTGGCAGTGTCCAAGGCCAGGCCGGATGGGGCTCTGAGCAACCTGGGATAGTGGGAGGTGTCCCTGTCCATGACAGGGGGTGGGATGAGAAGAGCTTTAATGTCCCTTCCAACACAAACTATAACGTGATTTCATGTTCTACCTACCTCCTAAGGGGCCAAGCCAGTGCCTGTACAGAACTCCACATATCTACCAGGAAGAGTGTTTCTTAATAAATGCATTTACCCCCTCTTCCTCTCATCTCGCCCTAAGTAGTTCAATGGGGTGGTGGAAAATTTCTTTAGAAAGAAAATTATAGTCTGTGAAATTTTAACTTACACCCTGTAAACACAGTGCTTCCCTGGAATTTTTAGGCTATGCTCTGCACCCATATAGTTTCCTGAAAGGATATCCAAACGTGGGAATATACGGAAGTTTACTGATGGTATTTTGCTGTGAATACAAACAACAGAATGGTATGACGGACAGGGAGTCGGTGGTGTAAGCTTGGAACATAACAGCCAGCAATGTAAAGGTAGGAGTGAATAATTAACTTCTATAGGAAAACCAGGTCTGGTCTAGGGGCCCTTCTAGGCCTTGGGGGGTTAGAGATGCATATCAATATTTCTTTACTTACAGAGAAGAAAAGTACACATGAATAATAAATTTGGCTGGAAAAAAATTTCTATCTGTTTTGACTGCCATAATTGTTGATTTAAAAAACTATAATCTGCAAAAAATGTGTACAAAACACATTAATCATAACAATTAGCCTAAGAACAGCTTATGAAGACAACACCCTTCCTTTGCTTTTTTGATGGTAATTGCTATACAGAATCATCACCTGAACCCGCTATGTGAGGCCTCACAACATTTTTGCAGTGAAGGAGATCATCAGAGACTGTAGGTAATGCTGCAGGAAACCTAACAGAAGGTGAATGCCAGCAAATATGTTCAGGAAAATTTAAAGCTTCCAGTGCTTATGCATGCACAACCCCCTGGCTCCTCATTTGTCAAAGCAGGCTGTAAACCGCTCACGCCAGTGGTGGAGAAAAGAGTTTCACAAGCAGAAAAAGTTATTTCAATTGCAGATGGATGATTTACATCCAGAATATAAACCTGGAAAAACTCTGTCTGAGTTTTCAGTAAAAGAGAGGTAGTACAAACACCAGAGTCTGATGGTGTTTGTGTAAATAGGTTCAAGAAAGCTTTCTTAGTCTCAGACAGGATGCAATCAGTCACTGAGAGAGACAGTAATGCAAAAATGCATGGACTTTGCAAAAGGTAATGCCAGTGATGAAGGCTGGCTGACCTTCTGAGTGTAAACCTGCTCCTTTTAACAACTTTGAAGGAGAAATCTATGTGGCAGATGGCACTTTGCTCAGAGGTTATAGATCACTGGTGTGTAAAACTGCAATGTAGGAAATACAAAAGTGAGTACATGCAAGGTCTGTGGACATCAGGAGTGGAGAAGACTGGTTTAAAGCATACGGTATTTGATTCAAAATTAATGCAGATTCGGGGGAGAATAAAGCCCTAACAATACAATAGCAAATGTCAAAACCAGGAATATTCAGAAACTAGAGAGGTGGGGGAGAAACTGTAATTTTAAACAAGGTAAGACCTGTAGACCACGTTTGATGTATATAGGTGTACGCACACAGATTAATAACTATTCATGTTTTGGTTGGCAGGACAAGCAGATGGAGACTCAAGATGTGCCAGAGGAAGTTTAGGTTGAACACTAGGAAGATTTCCTTCACCAAAAGGGATGTTAATCATTGGACAGGGCTGCCCAGGGAGGTGGTGGGGTCCCCATCCCTGGAGGTGTCCACGGAACAACTGGATGTGGCACTCAGTGCTCTGGTCTGGGTGACAAGGTGGGGATCAGTCACAGGTTGGACTCAATGATCTTGGTCTTTTCCAACCTTAATAATTCTGTGATTATATGGTTATTCCTAATTTCCAGGAATATGATCATTAGGGTACTCAACCATGAAATTTGTGACCACACATACAAAATCTCTGTTTGCACAGAAGTTACTTGCCTTGGAGAACCAAAGATGGGATTAATGCATTTTTAAAAATTTGTATACATACATTGAAACAAACTGATACAGAAGGCCTACTGTGACAGTATATCACATGACTTACAACTTTTTTATGCACACAACAGCACACTGAAGATATTTGACAGCAAATGCAGTTATGAAAATCACTTGTGTCCTGTAAAACAAGTTCATTCATTTCTCTGAGATTACTCAGAAAGTCCACACAAATAGTGCCCACCTTAAAGCTGCACAAAAGAAAGGAAAAACAAACATCCTGAGGCTCTAAGATCTGAATCAGAGCAGACTAGAAATGGAGAGGGGATTAGCCAACATCAGTCTGAGAACTGAACAAAACACTGTGGAGAGCTACAACCAAAGGAGCACCAGCTCAGAGCCCAGTGGACAGCTCTGAAGAATTTGCTGCATCATCACGTGAATTTTGTCCATGCCTTCATGGAGAAATAAAAGTCCTCAGTGAGGTCCAAGACCTTATTTTAGTTTACACCTACCAAAGTAAGCAGCCTGACTTTGCTCAGGGAGCCATGTCCTTTTCTCCCAAACTCTTCCTCTGAGCAGTTGTTAGCTTACTTTGAAAATGCCAAGTGATTTTTTGGCCACCAGCTAAAGACACGAGCCTCACAGAACTTAGAGTTCAGGTAGACAACTATAATGATGGTAGATTGGAAAAGGGAAGCAACAGAAGCTGAATTTCAAGAGACAGGCAGAGGGAAAGGAAACCTTCTAACTCCTTCAGTATGTTACTAAAAATTTCTATTTCCATCTCCTCCAGCATCTTTTTCAAGGCAGTTTAGAGAAACAGGTCATCTTCAGGGCAAACTGAGTTCTGCAAAAGAGAGGGCGAGAGACAGGCAATATTTATAGTGTGTATATTAATTTGGTTCACAGGAAATTGCCCCAAGACTACGGGGTCCAGCCGTCCTGCTCAGTTGTGTTACTCACCCGTTACTCGCCCAGAGTTGATCAATACTAGCAGTTCAAGATCCCTGAAGTAACTTTCTGGATTTGCAAGATTTATTATAGCCATTTTGTCTTGATCTCTCCCTAGATTTCCCCCCTATTTTGTGTATTTAGACCTCAATGGACAAAAATAATTTATAAATGTACTTAATGTTAAAGAGGTGATTAATGCCTAAAGACATCAATAGCAGGTAAGCACATAATTACTTACGTCTAAAATAAGATGAGATTTGTACACTCTAAGTGCATTCCTGAAAAGATTTCTTGAGGGAGATTTTTTCATCTTGTTCTGCTTGCCTGTAAAGTGCCTAGCACAAAGATTTCTGTTAGGGGAAAAAAAAAAAAAGAACAGCAGAATGGTTTCCTTGCAAAGATGTTTAAAAGAGAAACAGGATTTTGATTTGCTTGGAACATAGTATATTTTAACATACATTGATTTTTTTCAAACATTTGCAGAATCTGTACGAGGGGATTTTCAAGCCAGTGTAATTTATCTTTTGATTTTTCAAGAATAGTATCTATGCCTGTACTTTTGATTCAGCTACAGTAAACAAGAAAGTTTCCTTCCCTTTTTCGCAAGGCCTGTTTGATGCTGTTTCTTGATCTTGAATTAGTTGTTGACTCATATCAAATGCAAATCTAGTCCTTTTAACACTTATGAATCATCACTGCCCTTGGTTAAGGGGTAAGAAGAGATGAGAAGGGAAACAGCACTTCTGGACAATACTGATGATTGAGGGCTGGTGTGACTCATGCTTAGGAGGTCTGCTGCATTTTCATGCCATCAGTTGAGGAGATTAAGAAGCAACTCCAAACAGGGCTTTCAAAGGGAGAAGAAAACAGGAACTGGGATAAGGTACAGAGTAATGCACACAGCCACATCCTGAAGCCTTCACTGATGCAAGATTCCCAGCGATATCATGGTTTCCATGCACTAAGCTTAGAGTTCATGGTTTAAGACTGGCCCTCAGTTAGCTGGGAGTTCCAAAGAGCCCAAAGTCCAGTCAGCAGAGTTTTAAAGTAATTATTTCTTGGTCAGATTTTGTACCAAACAGGAATCCAGAGAGCTGTATGTAATTTTCCTCAAAAAACCCAGTTTCCTTCTCATATACACAGCATTGTTACGAAAACTGTTAGCATATCCGTGGTTAGAAGGAAGAGGATATGGATGGTGACATTTCCATTTGCTGAAAATTAGGTGGGGAGGACAACTCTCAAAAAAGTATCAAATAAATCATTCTTGTATCCCATCTAATTTCACTCTATATGGGAACTTAATATGGAATTAGAAAAATATCTGTCCATGCAGCAAAGCATCTCTTTACTGATTTTGTAATATGTTATTTCTATCTCTTCCTCATCAGCAAAGTCAGAAGTGTACCCACTCTGCTATTTACCACTGACAGATAACATTTTTTTGCAAACAGAGGTGAAGTTTTTCTTCAGTTCTAAAAATTGCAAGAGATTTTTGACTATTTCCTTTTAGACTGTCTGGGGGAGGGAGGTGTTCTGTTTTTTAGTCAAAGATTGTTCCATGCATTACTTTCCTACCTACCACATACATTACTGCACATGAGCCCCTCTTGTACTCAGGTACACCAGGTTTAATTGCAGAACCGATCCTGCTCTCTTTGGAGGACAAAGAACCAACATGTCTTTCGTGCATGAGTCTTAATCCCTTAATAATTTTCTAATTCCTTTCATATTCTTGTCACTGGTGCTTAAGAAAAAAACTTGGCAAAAGGGCTTTAAAAAAAAATCAAGGTATAGCTCAAAGTTTAAAAAGAGCAAGGAAGAAGAGATTTACCTATTTTAGGGCAGCAATGAAACAAATGCTTTTACTTTAAAGAGTTCAGATGACTTAGCTCAGATTAATTTTGGATTAAAGAACAAACATAATTAGGATTACTTGGCAATTACACTGGGGTACTCAGCCAGCGATCCTGCACAGAGATATCCTACTGCTATCACTTTTACCCAAAGGAGGGCATTGTACTGAATGCCAAAGATCCAGCCTGTGCCTGCTATCAGCAGGCAGCCATCCATCAGCCCTCCTCCTTCTCCAAAATCCCTGGCCACAATCTTGTCCCCCTCCTCCTCGCCAGGCTTGCCAGCTGCTGGGGATCCACAGGAGCAGGAGCTGCGCTGGCTGCTGGCTTCGCCCTCCAACCCCATTCCCTCCTCCAGACAGTACCAACCAACTGCACCAAACCACACGTTCTGATATGACAGATTAAACACCAAGAATGAGGAAATCAAACAACACACAAAATCCGCCAGGCAAGTTCCCTGGACAAATATTTCCAATTAACTCTGCAACAAGGGCTAGGTTCAGTGAAGCTGTCTCTGAAACCAGAAACATCACAGCTGGCCAGGTAGGTTTCATGTGGCTGTGCTGTGCTAACACTGAAACAGTTTTTGTAAAATATACCACAGATAGCTTCCCATTTGAAAATATTTGCATGAATAACAATGTATTTCATGTGCATTCAGCCAGCTATATCCTTGGTTAAAACAGTAAAGCCTCTGAGAAATGTTTGAGAGAATATGTGCACGGAAGGGTCTGTGCATTTGTGGTGTCTGTTCTTGTCTGTATAAAATGAAAATAGGAAATCAGGTTGCCTAGGTTTTCCATTTTAACGTAACTTTCTAGTTACCATCTGATGTCAAGCTGCTAATTACACACAGGTGGTGTAACAGTCAAGTGGTGGAAGTTTGAGGCTTGTGGCACAGCATACTTACAGTTTTGCAGAGATTGTAACATTTTCCACTGAGCAATGTGACACCAGATTTACAAAACAGAGCCATAACGTTATGACCCCAAATTCCCCCTTGCAAAGACACAGCCCAGTGAGTAGCAACTCCCACTATCCAGTAGTATCTCCTGTGAACCTCAGATCAGCCTCTGATGGAACTGATGCATACTTGTCATTCATTTAGGTAAACTCATATGTTTGGTTTTCTGCTTTAAATTAGGTAAACTTATGTCTTGGGTTTCCTTGCTTTAAATTCCTCTCTTTAAAACATTGATTCAAATATCTTAACTTGTACGTGAAAATGCTGGAGGAATAAACTCCCTATCAATTTTTAATTTTTTTTTTTAAAGAAATACTGTTTTGTCATATTTCACATAGCAACATTTTCTGTTTCCTCAACCAAAATGAGATTTAAAAAAATAAATCTGTGCTAGGCCCCAGTCTCACCTATAACTTCTGCACCTTCCTTTACATTGCAGCCGGGCACAGATCTATCAAGGGCAGCTAAGGGGCCTCTCCCACTGCTTCCTTGCACTGGGGGCAGCTGCAGCAGCGTTGCTTTGCCTGGCCGGATCAGGGCATCACTTGTACCTGGATGTGGGGAATCTCCATGCCCTGAGGAGCAGCTGCTGCCCTGCCCACGTGCGATGGACTCCTCCACAACCTGTGGGCTTGCTAAAGGCACCTGGTTCGTCCACACTCATTGTTTGTGACCCTGGCCTGCAGACGCAACCTCCTGAACGTTAAACTGCTGCACCCAGCCTTGAATACACCTATTTATTTAGGCCACCATATGTGATCAATTAACAAAAAAGAACATTTGATATCAACATCCCCATGTCAGATCATTCCAGTCCAGATTTTAGATTTGTTCACAGGGAGCTCCAGTTTGGTCCTGCATTTACTTGCTCCAAGGTGCCATCACCATGAGCTGTGACCAGGATCCCACCATAGTAGTCCAAAGGCACGTGCACAGGAACAGCAGCAAGAAGCAGCAGTGAGTGCTCCAGAGAGCTGGCAGCCTGAGCAAGGAGGAGAGGTGGGAGGACAAACAGATGAGAAAGACATTGAACAACACTCCAAAAGGCTGAAGTAGTTCAGGAGCAGAAGTCTGACTTACTTGCAGCAGGGCTAAGGGGGAGGGAACAAACCCAGGCCCCTAATTTCTCTCATACGAGGAACAGAAAGTCACAAATTTAAGGAACAACTTTGAATTCTGGTTTGGGTTTTCTTTTTGTGTAGTATTTTGTTTTTCTTACAGTGCTTTTTATTCTAGCATGATGCCAGCAATAGGAAACCATATGCTGCAGGAGATGGCTGTCCAGGTAAGTACTGATGTGGTAAAACAAGAGTTCCCAATGCCTCAGACATCTGCCCTGACAAGGGGTGGCATGGCTTTGAGGTGCTGAACAACAAATCAGTGTCAGCCTTCATCGGTCAGTGGGTTAAGCATAATCCAACAAAACTATCAGGACTTTTCAAGACTTTCTCTAGACAGCCCCGAAAGACCAGGCAGGGGAAGCGTTTCTGCTGTGTTTGGAGAAGCAACCAGAGGAGCCGCCAAGCCCCGACTGCTGCCCGGGCACACCACACATCTGCACATGCACAGCCCCATGTGGTCCCTCCATGGCACAGGGGACCCCACCACACATCTGTGCTTGCAGAAGCTGAATTTGTGAAGTTCTCCTTGCCTTGCCTCATGACACAAAGAGACCTGAGGAATTTTGAGGGCAAGGACGTGTCAGTGGTTTTAGGAAAAGGAAGTGGATGACAGAGGTACAAACATGGAGATTGCCCTGAGCAGACAAGCTTTTAGAACATGGAGTGAGGCAATGTGGACCTCCTCTGGTGACAGTGGTGTGCATCTATACCCGGAAATCAGGGCTGCACACATATTCTCCCCAAAAACACAGCCTTGCAGTAAATATTCCCAATTTGCACTACCAGCTGCTCCTCCCCATAAGAAGTTCAAATAGTCATGTTATCTGCTCCACTAAGCTCCACAGAAACACTCAGGTGACTAATGCTCTTCTGTAAATGATCCTGTTAAACAGATCCACAACTGGCAATTTTAATTCACGTATGCTTTTAAGTATGGCACAGCCTGTTAGTCCTGCTCCCACTTGCTCACGCAGCTACCAACTATGTGATGGCAATGTTCAAGGGAAAATGTACTCTTTTTTTGGATAATGGCAGGTATCTTCCCTTGAAAAATCCAATCCTGCAGTTTGGTTTTGCTTCAAGCATGCCAGCTCTCAGGAACAGACTCTAAGGGACAACTCCTGAACTTTGCTGTGGGAAAGTGAGGTCGCTTTCGCTGAGAGCTGTTTGGAGCCTAGGGAAAGTGAGTGTGAAACAGCATACAAAGAAAAGGGAAAATAATTCAAAATAAGGGAGCATTCAAAAATCCTTTCTTCAGCTAACAGTGGCAGTAAATGTCTCACTTGAAATACTGCAAGGAAATTCAGCTTGCCTGCATGGGAGAGCTATGGCAGACTGGGAAACTAAACACAGTAATTAACAGTGAGATTATAGCTCTGACAACATAAAGCATAGCACAGCACAAGGAACTCTAATATTTTGCATTTTTCTATAAGAACAAGGGTAGAGTTTAAAATAATGCAGGGGGCTTGGGCGAAAGTTAATCATTCAACAGCAGCTCCTAGCAAGGATCCCCTGAATCACTTTTGGAATGGTGTTGGGCTCTTTGTGGGCACTCAGGTCTACATAAGTAGATCATGTTTTGCAAAATTGGTGCCTGATATGCCAGCTAAAACAATCTGGCCTTATTGCTTATGCGAAGAGTGGTCTGAAGTAGATACAATAGAAGTACAAGGGAAGGGATACAGGACTTGCCTGATCATTCAACCGTAAGGGTGTGCTGAAAGATTTTTCTCTGAGCCTCCTCCGGCACAACCCCACAGAGAAAGCTACCGCCCAGGCCCACAGAAGTCTGATTACTGTGCACACCGTGCACTGGCTTGGCAGTGAAGTCATTCAGTAGTCTGATTAAAATAACATCTTCTAATTCCCTTTTTGTTGTAATTTACAGTCTCTCTCCTTTGGCTGAACCTGCCAGCCATCCTGGAGGTGAACAAAGAGAATGTGCTAAACTTGCCAATTCTGGGGCCTGGTGTGAGAGAAAGCTTTTGTTTCCAGAGGTTGTATTTACTCTGGAGACAGTTAATCAAAGCTCCGCAGAGCATTGTAATTCTTCTGTTCCTTTGGTGTGGGTATGAACTCTCGGTGTCTGATCCCTGTGACTGTCTTTCAAATCCCCTCAGTAAGCTCACTCCAATGTAACTTACACTAGGGCTGGTTAAGAAAGATCCAAGCTTTTTCAAAATGGCTTTAGATAATTAAATTACATCACTTGTGTTGTTGTATTTCATATTAGCACCATGGACACCAGCTAACACAGCTGAGATGAGTATCAGGTATATTTCAGCAGGAGGACAATTAACACTCACAGCCCAAAAGGGGACCTGGATGGAGGCAGTTCCATTGAGGAAGTGGACATTTGAGAGAATATGGCAAATTCATCAAATGACTAATGTAAAATTAAAGGACAATCCACACAGAGACATATGAAACAGACAGGTGCTAAAAGTGTCTCACATCTTCTTATCTTCTTAATTTGTTATTAACCCTCCTCTAATATTCCACATTGCCTTCGACCATAAAAAGCACGTGTACAGAATAAATATGTGATAAGTCATTTGTCTTTCATTTAAAAATCAGACAGAAAACTCTCTCTAAACTCCTCTGGTGACAGCCTTACACACTTTTTTTCAGGTACAGCTGAACGAAATAACAATTCCAATTCAGACTCTTGATTTGATCTCACAACATGTCTGGACTCTATGACAAAAGGCTAAGGCAGAGCAAAACCAAACTGGAGCAACTGGTGCTACTGAGAATCTGACAGGTCTCATTTGCTCTGTTATCTCAGTAAGCTTTGTTATAAAGCACAACTTTCTCTTTTCAGCATAGAATTATATAGGGAAGAAGCTTTCTTGGCAAAAGAAGTTCTGTGCTACTCAACATGCAAATATTATAAGCCTCATTTCAAATACAGATACTTAAATAAACAGATTCATAAAGCCAATAAAGGTTTTTCAGCATGGATATGGATGCCAGTTATCTTAGATAAACATTAGCAATGAAGATCGCTCACTTATTTTTAAACTGCTGTTTATTTTTCAAATGGTTCCATTACATAAATGGAAACAAAGCACACCAGAAACAGAGTGCTCTGAGACAAGTCCCCTGAGCACTGCCTGCATGCATAAATCCAGCCCAGAATATGCCCTATGGGCAGTGAACTCCAAATAATTTCAGCCTATCTCCTTGGAGAGAATGCTGCTGTATCTAGGATCGGTTCTGGGTGGTCTCCAGTTGCATTGGAGAGACTGTTCTAATACAGATAATTTAACATTGCAAAGTATTCTGGACTCTGGGGAACAATGATAGCAAGAAAACTGTGGTATTTAACACAGTTCCTTCACCATCTCTACGAGATGAACCTCACCAACACCTGCCTATGTCACCTCCAGTTTGTTTGGACTGAACTTCAGCCAATTCATTCCAGGGTCAGCCAGATGCTGAAGCTTGGAAAGGTGCCCCAACCCACCGAGTTTGGTGGACAAGGCATTATATCTGGGACAGAGAGCTATGGATTTGTCCTGGGTTCACTCACTCCTGGCCCTGCTTCACTTTGCATCTGCTCCAATTTTAGCTTTGGTGATCTTGCAGTACGGTTTAGTAGGAGTATCTGCAACTGTGGGGGCAGGCTGGGGCTTCTTGTGTGCTATGGCACTGAACCCCAACAGCAGCAGCAGAGCACCAAATGGACTGTGCCATGAACTACTACTCGGAGGCTGCCCTCACACCAAAGCACAGGAACAGCTCAGAAACCAGCTCCCACCTCTCCTACAGGGAAAGCATCAGGGTAGTGCAGCTACATTCCACATTCCCCAGGTTGTGGTCTGCTGAGAATTGCCTCATCATATGGCAGTTGCTCCTTGACTTTTGAGCAGTGGAAACCATATATACAATATCTCTCCTGCTTTCCCAGTATCACATTTCTATTAAAATCATTGCAACAGATACTACAGAAGCACAGTCTGTGCTCAGAAACAGCAGGAAAGGTGATCTGTGATACAAGGCTTTGTGTGAAAATGTAGTCCACCACACGAATGAAATCAAGTCTCTGAAAGGCAGGAGAGGAGAGCAATACAACCCCAGCCCACAAACCAGGGCATTCAGATGCATTAACAAAAGATTAGGGCCAGTCACATAAAGATACTTGAACACAAAGCCCTTTTGTGACATCAGAAGATGATTGTTATCTAATAAGTCCAGCTCAATATCCACCTGGAGCACTCTCAATTTGCTTCTGTGCTTCCTCACTTTTGCTTTCTAGTAAGAGGTCCACATCAAACCTGAGAAAAGCTTTTTCCAATGAACCACCCAAATTCTTATCCCATGCACTTTCTTCACACTGTGCCAGCACACACAATGCCAATAAATTCAAAGAAGTTTTACAAACAGTTACATGGAGGCTCCTTTCCTTTGCCAAGTGTTGCTCTTTGAAGTAGCAGCATTTTGACTCTGTCTTTGTCGGAAGCTAAGATTGTGGCACTGAAAATCTATGGTGAAATCTGTCCCCTACTGAATGGCAAAACTCCCAGCAACTTTAGCAAGGCCAGGAACAGATTTCATGTCCTGTATCTGTAGCAACTCAGAGGCATAAATTGCATACATGGGACCTTAAAAGTCAGAAAGCAATGGGTGGTAATCATAACAAAGTTGTTTTTCCCAGGATTCTTAGAAAACAGAAGACAAATAAATAAAAATCAAGAATATTTTAACATTTCATTTCCCCAATCCCTCTTCAGGAACAGCTACAAGTCCTCAGACTTTCCCACTGCCAGTGGTCAATGATATCATTCACAGTGATTTTTCTACAACCTTCATTTGCTGGCCTTTCTTAGAGTTGTTACAGTTTCCTGTGGGCTTTGGTTTGACTTATGTTTTTCTTGGCCATAAACTGACCTGAAAACATGAGGCTATTTCAGGCAAAAGTATCAAAAAATAAAGCATGCTTTTTCAAACCCGATGGCCAAGCCCCTGTGCCTCCTGCCATTCTGTCCAGTTAGCATTTTTAAAGCACGTTATTTATTTATTTATTTATTTATTTTTTATTTATTTATTTATTTTTGCATTCAATTGAAATTGCAGGATTACGGGAGGCAACCGGAATATAATTACAGAGGCTGTAATTTGGCAGTAGAACTCACGTTCTTTCAAAAAGAATTTCAAGTCCATGGGGCCAGATGGGATCCACCCAAGGGTACTGAGGGAGCTGGTGGCAGTGCTCTTGGAGCCACTTTCCATCACTTCCCAGCAGTGCTGGCTCACCGGGGAGGTCCCAGGTGAAGGGAAGTTGGCCAGTGTGACACTCCTCTGTAAGAAGGGCTGGAAGGAGGATCCAGGGAATGACAGGCCTGTCAGCCTGACCCCGTGCTGGGAAAGGTCATGGAGCAGATCCCCTTGAGTGCCATCATGCAACACGTGCAGGACAACCAGGGCATCAGCCCAGCCAGGCAGGGTTTATGACAGGCAGGTCCTGCTTGACCCACCTGGTCTCCTAGGACAGAGTGACCCCCTCAGTCGATGAGGGAAGGCTGTGGATGTGTCTGTCTGGACTTTAGCAAAGCCTTTGACGCTGTTCTCCACAGTATTTTCTTCATGGCTTGGACAGGGGCACTTGCTGCTCACTGGGTAAAAGACTGGCTGGACATCTGGGCCCAGAGAGTGGTGGGGAATGGAGCTGCATCCATCTGGGGCCAGGCACCAATGGTGTTCCCAAGGCTCAGAACAGGGATCAGGGGTCATCTTCATCAATGACCTGGACAAGGGGATCGAGGGCACCTTCAGTCACTTTGTAGACAACACCAGATGGGGTGGGAGTGTTGGGTGCTCTGCAGAGACAGGCTGGAAGGAGGCTGTAGCAAGGTGAGGGGTTGGTAACAAGGGACAGGACAAGAGGAAATGGCCTCAAGTAGCGCCAGGGAACGTTTGTGTTGGATATCAGGAAAAACTGCTTCACTGAAAGGATTATCAAGCATTGGTACAGGGAAGTGGTGGAATCACTGTCCCTGTAAACGTGTAGATGGGGCACTTACAGGCATAGCCTATTGGTGGAGTTGGCAGTGATCGGTTAATGGTAGGACCTGATGATTTTAGAGGTCTTTTCCAACCTAAATGATTATATGATTTTATAAGTACTCACAAGAAGACACAGAAGCTATGCCATGACCGGCTCCCTTGTTTCTCCCATCATCCAAAACAGGCTCCTCTTGCCACAGGATGCCACTTCATGCCACAGAGAGGTATGGGTTTGAGTTGGAAAAGCAGCCCTGCCCCTGATGACCACCAGCACCAGCCTGGGTGTTCCTTTGGGATTTTCTTTCCCATAGCTTTCCCCATGAGTAGGCTCTGATGAGATGGCAGGATTAGGTGATACCACAATACATACTAAAACCTGCACTTCCAGCCTCCCCTTCCCTTCTCAGGAACCTTCCAAAGCTTGCCATAATACAAATTGACATACTATTTTAACAGATTGCCTGCATCTATGTGGACAACCAAACATATAATTGAAGGAATATTCTAATATTCAATTAGTCATATTTTTCAACTGGTATGAGCCTAACACTGTAATCATGACATTACAGGACACTTACATAGTTTGATGTGGTCTTTTTATAATAATATACAAGGCAATGGCATCATTTTGTCCAACTGAAAATCTACATGGTGGCACTGAATCTAAGTTTTTCCAGTTGCCAAAATGAATCTCACTATTCAACAAGAAGAGATGAAAAAGCCCTCAAGTGAATTGTATTTCTAATTTATTGAAAGCTTCACATTAAAGAAAACAACCTCTCACCCAGAACTCTGTAGATTTATCCAGTCTTCCTCGCATGTCATGCATGTGCATGTCATGAAACAACTGTAAATTATTCAGGATTTCTCCTTACTGAAGAAATGCACATACTGAAGCACCTACCAGTCTAACTGCTGCAAAACTACTTTGAAATAAATGAAATAAAGTGATTGAATAAAATAGGAGCCAATTTTACCAGTGGGATGAGGTAAGCGCAGACTGTGATGTACTCTGAATTTTGTCAGGCTTCTGACAGATTTGCAGGGGAAATCACTTATGCTGTGATCCAGCAAAGCAGATGAGCATGGAAACAGCCCTCTGAAACAACAGAGCTCATTCAAGTCATCATTACCTAGGGTAAAGGTGGAAGTCTTGGAGGGTATCCACCACCTGGGCGAATTCTGTAGAATTTTAACTCAATATAACTTGGGAAAACATCCACTTCGTGGTTGTAACAGTCTCTCTAAGTTCGTTCTATGATCAGAAAGCTTGAGAAAGAGCTATTTGGACAAGGCCAGTGAGACAAAGTTCTCCCCTCAGAGCCAAACAAGCAATTCAGTGGGTACTTGGCAGCCTCTCAGTCCCACCGCCAGTCAGCAGAGATGCACAGCCAAATACCCCTGAACTACTCTGCACCTGAGTTGGTAACTTATGTCTTGTCAGTGCTCACCTTCCAGAACGAGCTTTGTCTGAAGACATCAGGAGACTGGGGACACACGACTTCCTTCAGGCTTTTGTTGCAACACAGAATTACTCTTCATTTAATCGTTTCCTTCAACTGCTCTAGTGACTCATTACAAAATCAGTGATACTCACCCACATAAACGCAAGCTCATAGGACTTCAAACAAAAATATGCAAAGCTTTTTATCTCTGCTTTTCATCTGCAGCTGACTTCTCTGCAGCCTTGCCATGGCTGCTTTGATCTCACATTGGCCAGCTTCCATGCCATCTTTCACTTCTTTTGGGAAAGACTGCACTGAGTCATTGTCAGAGTGGTTTTATGCCAAGCTCCTTCTGTTCAGAGATGAAATTCCCAAAGTGGTGCCTAATTCTCCTTTCCTAAACTCTTATTTGAGCACTTTGTTAACTGGTTTTGGTTTTCAAAGATTTGGAGTATAAGGCGTCTTCTGACAGGAGGTATCAGGTGCAGGCCCAGCTTTATGGAAAACATAGATCTTGTTTTCATGTTCCTAAATAGCAAATTAGAATTACAGGTTTTCATTTGTGGGCTCAAAGATCTTGACAGAAATGCCTATCCACTGGATTATAATTCCACATCATTTGGCAGCAATTGCTCAAGTTGCCATGAGCAGTTTAAATCTCCACCAGTCACATAATTTGCTCATTGGGAAGCAAGCAGCTGGGTAAAACCAGATGGCGCAGGATCAAGATGTGAAGAGGTGTCCACATGGCACGAAGCTGGGTCTAATAAATAGTTACAAGACCTCTAAACGATACCAGAAGTAGGTGAGTGCCACATCACAGTTCCAGAACTTCATCCAATTGCTAAGTATTTCTGGACTGCAGCATATTGCTTTAGGGTGGGATTCCAAACTTTCATTCATCTAATATGTGTATGTTCCACAATCGTAAGATCTACTTTAAAATATTTCATACATTTACCATTAACTCTGTGGAGCACTAACTTTTAGGGTTAGCCCGGATTGTTAACCTAGCTGTAGAGCAAAACTCATTGCTTTTCTGTATTGACAGTTCTCAAGCTTCTAAACCCAATGGCATTCCACGGGTTTAATGGTATCAACACCTGAAGTGGCTAAATCATCTGGAACATTATCGAGGCACAATTTGCTCTATGGATATTTAGGAAAAAGCACTTCAGCCCAAAGGAAACTAAAACATTGCCCAGTACCCACAGAGCAGCAGCAGGCAAAAGCTTTGCTGTGGAAATGCTCCTACTGGACTATATTAATTTAGGAGTCAATTTCCCGGGCTAACTTTGCTGTTTTGACGATTATACCTTGATAAGGACTTTTGTGATTACAGAATAAATTTGTAATGAAGCCAAGTTTGGAGACTACCTATTTCACTTCTTGGTGTCCTCCTTTCTGATCTATCCTTCCTCAAAACTACCCCTGCACAGCGCCACTTCTTGTCATCCAAAGCTGCAGCTTCAGGACTACTCAGCCAGCAAGCAGAAGCTTAACTGAGATGCTCCCAAAGCTCTCAGCTGCTAACTGGACCCCAAACAGTGGATTGGCCTCCCCATGGTGCTACTAGGGAGCAACAAGCAGGAAAAGGAGCATTCCTTTGAAGTCCAGCAACCGCTGTGTGCCTGGTCCACTCCTCCCGCAAGGGGCTGCCCTGCACAGGGACTGGATGATTTGATGACATCACCTGAAATCGGCTGCATCTTGACCATCAAGAGGCCTCCAGGAGAGTGGGGATGAGAACCGGACAGCAATGTTCCCACGAAACAAACTGGGCTCCTCTCCATCAGGCTCTGTAAGACTGGTGGGTGTGCAAGACACCCTTGCAGCCAAAGCCTAATAGAATGCCAACAGCCTCAAATCTTGTGCTTTTTTTGTGCTACTGTTGTCACTCAGACTTGAACTGGGTCAGATTGACTAGATATAACAACCTGACAACTTTCCCCATGAAAAGTGGAAACTTTGTAAACATCCTCAAAAATTTACCCTTAGGGGTAACCTTGTCATCATCTATGATGGAGGCTGTAAGGAAGCTGCATTAGGCTGATTAGATTTCCTTCACATCCATACCTTTCTCCTTGTTAATCTAAGGTAGCTACAGCCAATGCACAAAAAATCTGGAGGAAATGTTAATCTTGATCACTGAGTGCCAGCAAAAACCTGTAGGCTGACTGGTACATGTTCAGGACATTTCCCGTATGTCTACTCAAATTAATGGCAAAAGATCTTCTACAAACATATTCACCATAGTTTTTTGATGGGAGCTGTGATTTCAATCCATATTGCATTTAATCTCAAAAGCATTACTTAACATTTACATCATAGAAAAGAAGAAAACTCTTTACTTTTAGAGAGCCACTGCTCTCTTCTGTCCTAGCTGTAGGTGAGAGGTTTGCTATCATCTCTGTGATATGGGATAACAACTTCTCCTGAGGGAACTGGAGTAGTATGACTTTATACACTAAGAATTGTCCTTCAAAGCTGCATCTTCTGCTCTCGAGTCTGAAAACAACTGTGCTGTCACACATTGCAGTTGGAGGGACACAGTCTCCATGCCTTTGGTTCCCTGCAGCCACGCCCTGTGTGAATCTAGGATAAGATCACGTTACTTCAATTACTGGAAAGCTTCACAGAAGTCAGGAAAAAAACAGCCAGTGTTAAGTGAAAACAATCTTGAATCAGTGTTACACTACAGCATCAAGATAGATTGTAATGACCAAAAGTGCAGCTGTACTGAATGTCAGCTGTATTGGAAACCTATGCTGAGTCTGATTTGCAGATTTTTCTTCCTTCCCCCCTCTCCTTTGGTCTTCTTCACCCCCACCTTATTTTCATCATGTCCCTTTAATAGTTCTCAAAGATCCCCATGTGAGTTTGGTTCCTTTGGAACAGAGCCCTGCACATAAAATTATCTAAAGCAATCTTTCTTTTATTCTAATACTGACATTCATAATCCTCTCAGGACTTAGAAGAAATAGAAGGAATAATATCAATTATGGGAAAAAGGCTTTCATAAACTGAAAAGGCGTTTTGATCTATTAAAAAAAAAATTCAGTCATTTGTGTTACATTTCCCAGGCTAATCCCCGGTATAATTCAAATGAGATGGTTTAGCATACAGAAAATAATAGAAATCCTTTTTATGGGACAAACCCACAAGGTTTTGTTTATTTAAGATAATTGCAGCTGTGGGATAAAGAACTTTCACTGTACCAAATGATCTTCATTCAGATATTACCAGAAATTGCTTCTTCCCTTCATTCCTTTAGAAGAGAGAGGTGATTACAAGGAAAGAGAAGTCCAGCAAATCTCAGTTGTAGACTATTACAGCTCTTTGGAAAACACAGGATCACCTATACTCCCTTCAATACTGTACAGGAAAGAACAAAAATAGATGCCTTGAACAAGTAAGAGGAGAACGTCCTCCTCCTCCTTCTCCTCAGACAAATGTATTAATAGCCCTTGGTGAGCTGCCTTCTGAGAACAGGCCTGTCTTGTGCTGATAGCTAATGCTGCAGCTCCCCAGCTATCCAGCTACACCATCCAACCTGGGAAGATGCTCTTTGTGTGGCAGGTATGATCCTCCAACATACGTCTTAAAGTAAACATAAACATTGGCTCTAGACTGCCTCTTGAAAACACAAGTGTTTTAGGAATAAACGTAAAATCATGGTTCTTCTCCCCACTTCCACCTATGCTTTCACTCCAGCACATACCAACAAAAACCACTGTACTTGCAATTTCACTTACGGGTTAATATTTGGGAGGATTTAGCTTAAACTCTCTGCATTTTTCTGATTTCCACATTCTTCCAAGTTCACTGCAAGAATTTGTCAAACAAATAAACAAAACATTTAAGTCTTTTTCCACTTCCCATTTAAGTCTTTTTCCACTTCCCCGAAGAACAAACTAGGAAAAGTCATAAGGTCTGGTAGCCACATGTTTTTTCAAGCTAGGACAGCTCGAGGAATCATGAATCTAGATTATACTTTTATGCCAAGGTATTCTCATTCAAAGTGAAGAGCAGAGCCTTAATCTATCCTCTGGGCATTTGCAGTTAGAGTCAGAACTGGGACTGGGATTCACATTTCTCTACTCCTTGACCTTTCTGCTCCTCTATATCAAAGCACAACAGTCTTAGAGCTGTGCATTTGCTGTCAGACCAATTACATTCCCAAAGCTCATGGTCCCTCCAAGCCTGCCTCTCTTCTCCACCTGATAGAACCCTCAAGCCCAACTTGGAAAATTTGTGTGCAGTTTTATGAATGCTGAAAAGGGGTGGTGAAACCCCAAAAATGTTGCCCGAAACTATTTTTTTCCTTTGACTGATGGACTCAACTTGTCCAGCTTTTCTACTCTGTCCTTCTGCAATTCCCAAAAGAATATCCTGTTCTTCTTACATATCTACTTCCAGCTGAGAGACAGAGTTCCCAAGGCAAATACCAACTTGAAAAGTGTGGGAGCAAGAATAACAGGAGCTTTCCCAAAGTTCATGCTTAACTATCAACAGAACAAAGAGCAGCTGAGGTGAAGGTAAGAGTGATGCATTCACTTTTCATTAACAGATTTCAAACCAGTTCATATTTTTGTGAGGGTTTTAGTACTGTAACTCTTTAGTCACATAGAAATACCGTCTCTCATTTTAGCATACTCCAATAAGTTACCATAAAGTGCTTTCCTATATTCAGGTGAACATCAACTGCATAGCTGACAGTCAAACAAGCAAAATTAATTAGCATTAACCTGTTTCTATGGAGTTGCATTGACACATCTCACAGTACTTGATGCTGATACATTTTACAGCCACTAGGAATTCAGACCTTTACTTTTTAGAGAAAAATGTATTGCTGAACCAGATAGCTGCAAAAAATAGCTAGAAAGTGTAATGAGTGTTTATGTCCAAGGTTCAACCCTCCCAGTTTCATACTTTGCATTTCACATTTTTAATCCAATCATCTTACTATTGTTAGACTCATGAGTCTTGAACACTGAAGATTCCACAAAGGATTCCACAAAGCTACTTGACTGTGGAATTTCTTCCCCACCTTTTGTCTGCTCCATTGATATGGAGTAACCAGAAAACTCACTTTTGTGCTGCTATGTACCCCACACAATGTATGAACCACAGATATAGTCAGACTTTGCTGTTTTCTTTAACTTTAGCAATTGCAACACACTTAAGAAGCACTGGGCCTTAAAAGCACACTGCTCCACTATTAGTTTCATCTGTGAATACTCTGCAGCCAACTAGTTTCCAGCCACTTACACCATATACTATCAAACCTTTAGACAATTCAAAATGAAAATTTCTGTAAGATTCAGAAGTTCAACAGCATAGGGAACATAAGCAAGAGGAACTGTCCCCATCAAAGGCAAACAGATGTTGCTATAACCTTTTTAAAGAAACCCTGCTCTTGGAAGTGCTATAGTAAATATGTAAATATGCTTTGATATTGAATATCCTTCCTGAAGTGGAAGCCCTGGAGTACAAGAGCTCTTTGAGAGTATGTTTTGGTTTCATGGGATCATATGCAATAGTGAGCTGTGCCCAACAAGGAGTCATTGCTGCCATACCCTCTGGCAAGAAGGTTGCAGGGAGCAGACCTATCGCAGGGAAAGGAACAGGTAATGAATGTGTTGCACCATGACGGCATCCACATGCCACTGACCAGGCACCACGAATATATTACCCTGATATACTGCAGGTAGATGGTTTCTGCCTCAATATAAAACAACCTGAAGCATTTTCTGCATCTCTTCCAACCTCTTTCATATGGAGTTCCCTCACCTCACACACCTTTTCTTGTCTGTTTCCAGCAATAAAAGCTCTTAGAGCTGGCAGAAATTGCATTGCCATAAATTACATCTGCATTATTAGAAATTAGCTGCATTTTCTTTGTTTACTCTGAAAGAGAAATGAAATCTTTATGCTTTTTACACAGAATCACAGACTGGGTAAGGTTGGAAGGGATCTCATCTTGTGCCACCTCCCTGCTCCAGCTGGGCCATCCCAGAGCACAGGGCACAGGATTGTGTCCGAATGGTTCTGGAATATCTCCCGTGAGGAGACTCCACACCCTCTCTGGACAATCTGTTCAGGGCTCAGTCACCGCACAGGACAGAAGTTCTGCCTCCTGTCCAGGTGGAACCTCCCGGGCATCAGTCCCTGCCCGTTCCTCTGGTGCCACTGCTGGGGCCCCCGGAGCAGAGCCTGGGCCCTGCTCGGAGCCCTCCCTGCAGACAGGGACACACAGGGCTGAGGGCCCCTCTCAGCTGAGGCTCCTCTCCAGGCTGGACAGCCCCAGCTCCCTCAGCCTTTCCTTGTCAGGGAGATGCTCCAGACCCCTCCTCATCCCCACAGCCTCCACTGGCCCTGGTCCAGGAGCTCCATGGCCCTCCTGTCCTGATGATCCCAGACCTGGACACAGCTCTCCAGATGTGCCTCACAGGGCTGAGCAAAGGGGCAGGATCACCTCCTGACCTGCTGGCACTGCTCTTCCTGATGCAGCCCAGGATTCCATTGGCCTTCTTGTCCCCCAGGGCACTGCTGACTCATGGACAACTTGTCCACCAGGGACCTCAGGTCCTTCTCAAACATTTTCCCTTCTCAGAGGTTTTCCCTCAAAGGGTTCTGGATCCAGCCCACTCATATGCGGAAGAAGATTGAGAAGTAGGAGCAGCCTTTGGTCTTTGTACCCAGGAGACTGTTTCCAGTTGTGGAATATGGGTTAGTGCTGCTATGGTGAGTTATGTCCCAGGTGAGATGCAGGAAAGAACATTTCTGGGCCAGGAGAAAAGCAGAACAAACCCAGATGTGTCACAGTCTTGGGGGATCCAGGAAGAGCAGAAACACAAGCACCACATGGAACAGACCACATCGTGCTGAGACAAGAGAAGGCTCTCCAAGGGGAAGGCACAGGATGATGATAAGCTGTTTTCTGTCAGTCCAGTGAACTGAACTTAAAAACTCTTCAAGGGGGCTATCGTTGCCCTCGCAAGCAACCAGTCTGAACAGAGGGTAGCTCATGATCAGCTCGAATGGCTGAAACCAAATCATGTTACAAAGCATTTCATCTTCTGTTCAATTCATCTCATAAATTTGAGGCAGGGGATTCATAAGCTACCCATTGCTTGTGAAGTATCTTCCACAGATATTCCCTTGGATCACCTCCAGGGGAAGAGCGCTCTCTTTTGCAATTCTGTCTGTAGCTCCTTCAGAAACCTACAAATGGCATCTGGAGGGAGTTCATATGCAGAAATCTCTAACAACCCTTTGCTTTACGGGTGTAACCTCAAAATTTCAAAGGGCTTCTCAGAGGGGTTGCCAAACCTTTCTCTGCTCCCAGACAGGGATCAGGCAGTAGCACAACAGTGCCCACAGCTGTGGGACCAGGGGTGAGGGCTGGGCTGAGATGTCACCCTTGAGCTGTATGGGGAGGCTCTTGGCAAGACTCCCAGGGCTCCTTCTCTGGTCTGTCCCACATCGGGGCTGGGCTGCAGCTCTGGCAGGCGAGCTCTGAGGCGGAGCCAGGGGAAGGAGCTGCAGAAAAAGCCCAAGGAAGAAAAAGCAACTGGTTTTGCTTTGAGACAAAACACAAGCAAGATAGGAAACAACTGATTTACCTAATCATGTTTCTAATTATCAAGGGAAAGACAGGGTACAGTGACAGTGCTGAATAATCCATCGCAGACCAAAATCACCCAAACTGCAGCCTCATCTTTTATTTTTGCCTTTCCTGCACTCATAGAAGGGCTGGAAGTTGATAATGGGAGAGGGTCCTCATCTGCACTGTACTGACTTGCAAAGGCAGTCATCCAAAACTAATATTCTGGGTTGAGTTCCTGGAGAGGGATGTTGGGGTTTTGTGGTGGGGAAAGGCTGGCAACCTTGACTCTGATCTGTAAAATTCTTCCTTTACCCCTTACACATTTATTAGCTTGTTTTCACACCTTGCCCTCTTTGAAGGATTATATGCAGTAACACAATGCAGTCTGGAGCTTCAGTTTTCAAAGGTGCATTCAAGCTTGAAGCAAACCCTGGCACCCCAAAAAATCCCCCCTGTTGAAGGCCAGATCTACACTGATTTGCTTCCTAAATTTTCCCTGCCTTTCTGTTTTTTGTAAGAACTGTGCAACTTACATGTGTTCTAACACATCCTTCTCAACTCAGTAAAAATACCATATCTAAAGCTTTAACTGCCATATGTCCTATATAGGCATATGAAGCATATTTCTTTTTAATTCATATTTTATTGGAAGCCTTACAAAGCACACAGAACAGATGCCAGTACATCAAATTCATCATGCCGAGCCTTGATTACACAGACCCTGAAGCCCCAGCACTGCCATACAATCCTTCCTTTCAGGAAATAAAAGCCAAAGACCAGTTTTCCCACAGGACCACTTGTGGGTAGAAGCTGAAGCCCTTATTACCGGAGGTTCCTTGGATACGATTTAAAGTTTGGAAGTTCCTCATATAGCTGTTCACTCATCACAACGTGCCTCTCAAAGCCTAGGCATGCCGCTCCAAGGAGGAACGCCCGTCCAAAACCAGGGAAGCACTCGGCCAAGTATCTACTTCAAGCTTGGTAGCAGCAGCCTTCTGTTTTCCTGTGAGCAGGAGTGCAGCAGATAAGGAGGGACAGAGGAGAGTGCAGCATCACAAATAACCACCACCAGGAGCTGCTGCTGTGTGCAAGGAAATGCCATGTCAGCCACAACAAAACAGAGTTGTCACCTGAACCAAATCTACTTTGCAAAGAGGAGATTAAAAAGTTCCCTGAGAGCGTGATATGCTATGCCATGACCAAATACCAATTAAAAGTAAATGAATAGAGCAGATTCTCATCGGCCTGGCATTTCATCCTATAGTTTGTGGTGTAAATCAAAGCACAATATACTACAAAATTTTAGATAAATTTACATGTGTTTGGGCTGACCATGTTTACTCACTCAGGGTTTCCACTCCACCACTTGTTAATGCATTTGGCATGGCCTCATGTAAATACATCTAGGATTTCAAAGGAAGGTCATTCTCTACTTCCCCCTCCATACAGAGGGAACATGCCAGAACTATGCTGAGGATATGGAATGAGATCACTCAAGATCAGAGTCACTGTGGGTGGGTAACGATGAGGTTACCCCTATGGTGAATGCCGATGTATTCCAAACCCTCATTATAGTTATCATATATTCACAGGAACACAACAAATCCACCTTTGAAACTGTTCCTTGATTTTAAGTCTACTTGCTGCTTTATGGAAGTCACTTCTGCAGTAATTTTCTGCTGGTGTAATGCTTAATGGCAGCAAATAGGGAAAAAAAGGCAGCAGGGGTGGTGAATGAGGAATATTCACAACAGAGGAGTACAGAAAAGGGAATGTAAGGAGAGGATGGTGGAGGAGAATGAGAGAAAACCAGGGCACCAGGATGCATTTGAGGGTGTAACTTCAGAACAATTCTAAGCCCCTGTTTGTAAATCACTACTAGGAGTCAGCTGTGTGTGCAGATCCCAACACCCACGTGCAAGGCCAGGGGAGCCTCCCTGCACCCAGAGTCAGATTCACTGCACTCAGAATCAGACCCTGTCAAGTTCCGTGCTTCTCTTCTGTTATTTAGAGCTTTTCAGTCAAAGCAAAGCTTCTTGAAACTCAGCCAAGCAATGGAAGTTGCAAAAAGTTGGGGTTTTTGGTCGAAAAGGTTTCAGTGCTACATAAGAAAGGAGATGCCACTATCAAATATAAAACCCCTGCAGCAATTTCTTTCTTGTGTGCATCCAGGCAATTGCCTGGGTCCTTGCTCAGGCAATGCCCTGCAGTGCTCAAACATCAGTTCTGATCCCATGTGGCTTGGGTTTTTTTCATATTTATTCTGTGCTGTTAGGGGAATAAAGTCAATGTTGGTTTTTAGCTTTATTTTTTAGACTTTATGGTAAAGAGTTTTGAATTTATTTTTCCTAGAATAGAATTTTATTTCTTTAAAATACATCTGGCTAGTTGGCATAAAATGAAACTATAGCTGGCTCAGTCCCTAGAGTTTAAAGGAATATTTCTGGTCACAGGGGACTTAGCTCAAAATTTATTTCAGGATTATGCACTCGAGGATTAAGGCAAAATAAAATCCATGCAACACTTACTATTTTATATTTAAAATTTAGAACTGCTTTGAAAAACCCAGCCAGAATTTTTTTTTTAACTTGTAAAAGTTACTGTTAATCTTTCAAGTTTTAATGCTGAAGTTATCTCTGTAGAAACTGTACATATCTGTGAAACACCTGTTTGCATAAAATGACAGGATTTGTTGAAGTCATATTTCAAATGACTTTCTTTATTTCTTTTCAAGAATGCACCGCACTGACAACCCTAAGTCTTCTTCTGAACTTCCTTCTGAAAGCACTTTTTCTTGCATCTAACTCTAACCTACCTCAATCTCAATAGTGGCTTAAATGGGAGCAGGATTATGTCATCTCAGAAGACTTTTGAAAATCCAGAATTGATCCCTATTATTACTTCATTTAGACCACCATAACTCATTTTTGCAGGGTACTGAACTAACACTCTTAAGAATACCGTTTTCCATGGCTCACGAGGAATCTAAGATGGAACTTTGACATCTGGATTTACAAAAGCCCAGAAATACTGGGCTTTCACCCAGGTCTGGGTGTGAGGGACCAGCTGCAGGACTGATGCCTGATGCTGTGGAGCTCACAAGGCAGGTTTTGAGCAGGTGTAAAAAGATGCAGCTCTTCTGAGACATAATTTTCAGTGAAACTATGGCAGCTGAGCTCCTTATGTCAGGCTTAAAACAACCTCTCTATAATTTACTGAGTGGTTTATGGTACTCAGGGGCAGTTGGTACCCTTAGGTGAGACCCTACCTGCAGAGCTACCTCAAGCCCTGGGGTCCCAGCACAGAAAGGACACAGAGCTGTTGGAGAGAGTTCAGAGGAGGCACCAAGATGGCCAGAGGGATGGAGCAGCTCTGCTGGGAGGAAAGGCTGAGGGAATTTGCTTTTTTCAGCCTGGAGAAGAGAAGCTGCCAGGCGACCTCATTGTGGCCTTCCAGTACCCGAAGGGAACCTGCAACAAAGATGGAGAAAGATTATTTACAAGGGCCTGAAATGAAAAGTCAAGGGGAATGGCCTCACACTGACAGATAGTAGGCTTATATCAGTGGTTAGGAAGAAAATCTTCCCTGTGAGGGTGGTGAGGCCCTGGCACAGGGTGCCCAGAGAAGCTGTGGCTGCCCCATCCCTGGAAGTGTCCAAGGCCAGGCTGGATGGGGCTCTGAGCAACCTGGGATAGTGGAAGGTGTCCCTGCCCATGACAGGGGGTGGGATGGGATGAGCTTTAATGTCTCTTCCAAGGCAAACCATTCTGTGTTTCCATGATTTTGGCATCCTGACGGTCTTTAGAAGGAACTCCTATAGAGCAGGGTGTCCACACGATGACAAACCTCAACGCTGCCCCAGCGCATCCTCCCCATCCGTGTTTCTGCCATGTGTGTGTCCAGCTCCACAGCCAACCCTAAAACTCCTGGCCACACAGTCCCCAATAGCAGCATCATCACCCGTGTGCACTTCAACCAGTCCGAGCTAACACTGCAACAGAAAGAGGGTACAGTCAGAATATCTCTTCTCTCTCCAAGCTAAACAGCAGTTAGTCCATATAATAGAGCAACAGCAGATCAATACAGGTTCATGAGCTGATTTCTAAAAAGCAAAAGCACAAATGTAAAAATGAACTTGTTTCCTGCTCTCCAGTGTAACACCACTTTCCCTGCATCATGTTCAAATATTATCTTGCCCTTTCAGCCAGCTCCCACTCAAGGTGACCACAGCAAAACTAACGGCTCTTGTGACCTTCTTTGCCATACATCAATTCAGCTCAATTAAATTTTTGTATGAAACTATCCAGCTCAGATGAGGGGCACTTTTAATAGTTCTTGGGAGGAAGAACAAACAGCAGTACTAAGAAGGACACAGCACTTTCAGAAACTGGCAAAAACAGGAGAAGCTCAGAGAAGCTCATCACACCAATGAGCAGTGGGAGACTTGACAAACCCGTGTTAAATGGAGTAACCATGGTAGCACACTCAGCTCATTGCTTCTCTCCAGAACAGGTATTCTATAAATTTTTTTTTTCTCCTCTTTAACTAAAGTTTGATTGAAACTCAACTCCACCCATTCACTCACCCACGGCTTCACAGCCCAGTAGCTGTGTTTGAGACACACACAAGTGGTTTTGTGCAGGGTTTGTGGATATATCCGCCACGGGAGGAGGAACTATTTTTAGACATATCCTGATGTATCATTGTGTTTATGTAGAAAATTTAAAAACAGTTGGTTAGAGAAAATTTGACTTCTCTGTTAGCACATGAGTGAGAGCTGACTCACATTTTTATTATCTGAGTGGGTCTCATCTACTGGAACCACTGTTTCCAGTAGTTGTATCTAGTACTTCTCACATCATCAGTTCTTCCTCTGCATGTCTCTCCCACACATATTTAAACTTCCAAGTATCAAGAATAAGGGAAGTGGAAACACCCTATTCATTTCAGGATGCAAAATAAACCACGCTTGGGGTTAGAATCAGAACAGCAATTTCAGGATATAGTTACTAGTCAATTAGCATCTCCCAAGTGCTTTATGCAAAAGTTTTCTGAAAGACCCAAATGAAGCCCCAGCAAGCAAAGGCTGCCATGATTTTAACAGAGAAGTCTTTGCTAAGCTATGCCAAATAAAGTGAACTATGAGAGATCTTTAAGAGATAGGGGTTTTTTCAGTGTGATATTTTCACATGAAGATTAATACACTTTAGAATTTTGTTGCATGAGACAATTACAGAATCATACCCCTGGAAGCCATCTGAAGACAGTTTATAATGCACACTCCTATCCTAGGACCAGCCCTAAACTTTTCAGTTCTCCAAAACCTTTATCTAGCCACCCTCATGTTCAGTGATAGAAATGACACCAACTTCCTAGGCAGTCTGGTCCCAGTGATTCAGATTCTTACTATTAGTTTCTTTTTCTAATGTCTATTTAAACCCAGCCCTTCTTCTAGACCCCACTGGCACAAGGACCAGAGTTTTCCTTCTCTCATTGCGACTTACTACTATGGAAAACAAAATTTCAAGTAAGAGGAAACACGATTTTTCTGAAAAACAAACACAGTGCTTGAGATTGCAAAACATGAGGTTTTTAAAATGTTTTTTTCTTTGTTTTAATGTTTTCATGCATGTCTTTTCTCACTGGTTTTAGTCAAAATCATTATGAAAAAAGTGCTGGTTTTGCTGGTGTCTCAGAAATGGAGTCCCAATCTGATTATGCAATAAATCAGAAAAGGCAGACTACTCTCATGGGACTGAAATGCTGGTTTCTGAACCAGAATGGTTTCAGAAAAACTAAACATTTAGATTTTTATCTGAACCAAGCTATGTGAGGCTCTCCCATCACTTGTTAGTAGTCTGGTTTTTCACCTCCAGAGACTTCAGTTTAAATCCTGGTTTAGGTCACAGTGAGAATGAGTTTGGTGGTTTGCATCCTAGTGGACTTCTGTCAACAGTGAAAAACCACCACACAATCCTGCACAACTGGAAAGTTCTGCTTAAAAGAAAGCCTGGACTGGAATATCAGAGGTCATTACAAGTCAGGAGAGAAGGGTGATGCCACAGCTGCACGGAGAATTGGGAACAACACCTGACACAAAGAAGTCTGGGGACAAGCACTATACATTAGCTGCTGGCTTAAACTGGGACATATTTATTGTTTGCCCAAACTCAATGAGTTTGTCAAACTCATTTTGAAACAATAACTTCACCTATTATTCAAAAAAATCTGATGAGAACCTCATACTGAGCAATGGTGACAAGGAAAGCAATCTCAGATACCGCACTTTAAATTAAATGGTTTGGAATATGCTTTACCATCATCCCCACTGAAAATAGCTGTTAGAGAAATGATTTGTTGTACAAAAATTTTCTGTATGAAAGTATATTAAAAAGTTTGATACTGTTGACCTCAAGGGAAATACAAAAAACAAAGGAAACCATAGAAAATGGTGAGCTGTAGATCAGAGTATGGATTTTACATTTACCATACTAAAAAAAATAAGCCTAAAGTAAACTAAAAAATTGCAAATAATGTCTTCCTCACCTTTCACTCCAGTTGCCATTTTCTCCTTCAGTCATACACACAGAGAAAAAAAAAAGTCCTTCTCAGCTGCTCTGCAAACACATAGACACAAAAAGAAGTAGAAGCACTGTTGCCTATAGGCAGATGCCAAGCACAGGCTTCTCAGTTCAGGTGCTCCAAAGCTGCAGATGCCAAGTGAAAGAGCTCACTGGCCTGTAACCCAAAGGACTAAGAGGATCTCCCAACAACTTTTGAAAATAGTTCACAAATGCTTTTGAACTAGAGATGAAAAGTTTTTTCCCCCCATAGGAGTATCTGAGGAAAAACCAAATGGAAATGAACAGAGTTTTGTGCTGTGAGCATGGATGTCACTTCAGGTACTGGCGGAAGGCTGGGAATACAATCACCTGTGCTGGACTTTGCAGCTTTTATTAAATAAAACTAGAACAATTGTGCTTTTTTTTTTGCTTGTTTGTTTTGCTACCACGGTTGCAATAGAAGCTTGTATCCCCCATGGGAGAGGGGTTAGAACTATATGGTTTTTATTAAGGTCTTTAAGGTCTAACCCTTCTATGATTCTTTGATTTAGAGGACAACATAAATAAGTAAAAAAATTTGTTTTTCTGACTTTTTGGTGTGTCTAAAGTGAGACTGGAGTCATGTGAAAAGTCACATGCATCTCAGCAGAATATCAGCCATGAAGAGGGAAGTTAGAGTGACCCACATAATCTTAAAAAATGGGCTCGCTCTCCAATCTTTCAATACAATTTATTGAAAATAAGGAAACAACCCCCATGAGAACTATGGCGTTGGTTTCATCATTCATTTGCAGATATGTATTTAAAACATCTATTTCTCTGGTGCTATCACAGCTTCATCTATAGGTTATTTTCTGAAGAATTCAAGTTCAAAATACATTCCACCTTGATAACAGCTTACTCATAGTAGTGAAATCTACTGCATAATGCAGCAACCCTAACAAACATGTTCTTACAGTAGTTTTCATCTACTTTTTAAATTTCACATTATTGATATCCACAACCCATAGCAGAATGTCAGCTGTGGAACTGGATCAAAATCCAATTCTCCAGTCCCTTATGAAGGGGACAACAGATACTCAACTACGTATCAGCTGAGGAGAGGTAGAGAGTTTGCATTATCAGCAATAAGATTGATGGATTTATGGGAACAGTGAAATAAAAATTAATGTAAATGTAACAAGAGTTAAAAACCATACATTATTCTATGTATGTAAACACAAGAAAGCAGACCTTGGTGAACAAGTGAAATGTCGTTAAAACAAAAGGCTCTTGAAAACCTCTTCACAGCAAGAGTGAAGGTTCTACACAGTTCAAGTTCCATGTTTGCTAACGCCCACCTCAGAAACATCAGGGATCAGCTTGATGCATTTGAAGCCACGGATCACAATCCCATTAACTCCTGTATCAGCTCTGTGCACAGATTAAGAGCCTGAACCTAACCAGGCCTCAAGCCTTCAAGGAGAGGATTGACCCCACTAGTGAGCTCCTGCTTCATAACCCCATTCAAAGCATTTAATTTTGAAGGAAAAGTAACAGAAGCCTCGATTCTTTTGAAGCATTCAATTCCTCATAGTGACTTTTTCTGCAAGAATATAAATTACCAGATGGGATTTCTGCACCAAATTCCACTTCAGACAATAGCAGCTTGATGAAGACCTACATGCACTTTTGGGTTGAAATGATATTGCCAATGTCTTGCTGTGCTGCCATTTTCAGCTTGGAAGTAGCTACATTTCAGGAACTGTAAAATGTTCTTGAGCATGTTCAGGACCTGCAACAATCTGTAGCATGTAGTAATTGAATCAGCATGGTAAACTTCTGTTTGGAGCCCATTAAAGTCAAACTTACTAGAACAGCCTGCTTCCAAATACAGTACAAATGTAGATCGAATGTAATGATCAGATAATAAGATCAAAAACACAGAGGAAGTGCTTTCTTCCAAAACACATAATTAAATTGTAGACCTCACTGATACAGGAGGCTTTGGGATGGAGATAAAAAAACCCATCAGATAAATACAATGACAATGCATCTGTCAGTAGCTATAAAAAACAGGAGTGCAGACTGAACATCTGGCTGGGAGAAGCACCAAGAAAAGTATTTAAAGTAAAATACAAAATTTCAGTTTCTCTGTGCAGAGAAGGAATTCTTTTTTTCCCCTCCTGTCCCGTTCAGGAGTAAGTCAACAATCAGAAAGGCAGCACACAGTGGTGTGGAAAACTTGCATAAAATTGCAACCTCTCTCTTTCCTTAGTCATTATGGAAGTGCTAAACTTTTTGCCTCCAGACTGTAGCTGTCACCTGAGGAAGGGTCATTGCAAGTGACAAGCTTTGTCTTCAAGCCAGAAAGGGTTATGGCAAAGATTGCAATTAGCCCCATCTTTACTGGCTGCACACATCATGAATTGTCTTTAAAAAACAAAAAGATGAGGGAACTAATTGGCTTTTCCTTCCCCTTGCTTATCAGTCACACCTGCACCTGGAATCAGTAGGAACAAATGGGATTGCCACTACCTGGGGCTTCCCCAGTAGCCAGCATGGGTAAGTTATACACTGTAGTCACTATTTCCTGGCTGCAGGGCAATTGTTTATTGCACATGTTATTTACACAACAGAATTCTGCAAAGGCAAGAGAAGTCTGGGTCTGCACATGAATTTGCTCAGATAAATACACCATCCTACTTCTTTAAAGCAACTTTTCTACTAAATTGACTCCCTGGGCTATTCCATAGAATCACAGATCCACTCAGGTTGGAAAAGACCTAAAAGGTCATTGAGTCCAGCCTGTGACTGATCCCCACCTTGTCACCCAGACCAGAGCACTGAGTGCCACATTCAGTCATTCCTTGGACACCTCCAGGGACAGGGACTCCACCACCTCCCTGGGCAGTCCCTGCCAATGCCTGACCACCCTTTTGGTGAGGAAATTCTTCCTGATGTCCAACCTGAACCTCCCCTGGCACAGCTTGAGGCTGTTTCCTTTTGTCCTGTCCCTTGTTCCCTGGGAGCAGAGCCTGACCCCCCTCCCAGGCTGCCCCTCCTGTCAGGGAGCTGTGCAGAGCTAGGTCTCCCCTGAGTCTCCTTTTCTCCAGGCTGAGCCCCACCAGCTCCCCCAGCTGCTCCCCATAGGACTGACTTTCTAGACCCTTTACCATATTCCTAATGTGATATCATAGCTCTTTCAGAGTCAATGAGAAAAATCTATAAAATGTGACTCCACATATACTATTTCAGTGCAGACTGGATGCTGAAGTGTCAGGTTAGGCAAACAACTAAGATTTTGTACGCTTTACTCCCAATGATAAGAATGGCTGAATGAGCTGGATGGGGAAGAATCGGAGCATTATGAGACTTGTGTTTGTCTTTCTGCAATTACAGGGGAGAATTTAGATGAAACCATTCTGCTGTCTGTGGCTTTAATGAAGACCACTTGCCTTGCCTAATCAAAAAAACAAAAAGTATATAGTTGAGATCCAAAAATATCTTGGTTTAATGACGCACACAGGCAGAAGTTTATAAGTGGGTAAACTTGCTTGCTGCACAGCCTCAGTGCACCTGTGCAACAGCTGGGTTTAATCTGTCGAGGACTGTATTTTAGGAGCCATTGCCGGATTTTAGGCTGGAAACGGAATAGTGCCCCACCCAGCCATGTTCCAGTCCACAAACTACTTTTAACATTTCAGCGAGGGTAGAACAATTGTATTCTGCGGGTTAAAGAAATCCAGGGATGATCTATGTGTTCTCGGGTGTTTAAAGAAAAGAAAAGAAAGGAAAAAAAAGAGGGCAGTTCAGCCAACAAGAAAACAACCTAATCATCTGGTCTGGCACAGCAAACAGAACATCTAGACTTACCTATAAACATGACTGATACTTGTGCTACATTCATTACAGAACAGTATGGACAAACAGGACTCTGATCAATACCAGCTAAGTTTATAATTTTCACAGTTTCATTAGAAATAAGATCTGCACTTCTCCCATATCCTTCAACAGTTACATGTATTAATAGTCTGCACCAACAAACATACAGACATAGACATAAAGATCAAATACTCTGTCCAAGGGCCGAGCCCAAATAACTATCAGCCAAACGACAGAAGGGTAAATAAACAAGGCTCTAAAGCCTACAGGCTTTCCCAGCAGCGATTTAGGAGACCTATCTTTGGACACTTTTTTCCTCCTCCCCCTCCAGTCGTGGGTAAAATCTTGATACCACTGACCTAAGTGGAGCCAGGTTTTTAACCGTTAGCCTCGCCATACACATCCATCTGTTAAACAGATGGTATGAGATCAGGGTATGATCTCATACCTTCTCAGGCACAATATCAAACCCCAAAGCATCTAGAGAAAAGGATCTGCATGTGACAAGACCACCTCAGCACCACTGCTTCACCATGAAGAGGAGAAGAGCTCTCTTTTCCAAACTTGCAGAAGGCAGGTTTTGCAAAAAGGACCATAAAAATGTTGGCTCTGCATGATCTGACACTGCAGGACACTATTCCTAAGGCTTGACACGCTTGATACACTGCCCCTTCTCCCTTCTATTTTTGAAGCCACTCTTCTAGCATTGAAGATTGCTGGACTGAAAAGTGAAACACATAATAAAATTAACCAAAATTATTACTGAAAAAATAAACCCTCCTTCAAACTGTGATTAAACTGTCAATTTATGGCCATCTGGAAAAGTTATTCCACAAACAGTCAATCCAGTCCACCAATGCTTCCTACCCATTCAGAAGCTAATGTAGCATCTCAGTACTACTTGGCAGTGTTCCGTTCTATAAATCAAAAAATCATTTAGGCTGCAGAAGATCTCTAAAAACATCAAGTCCAATTGTTAACCTAACACTGCCAAGGCCACCACTACACCATGACCCCAAATGCCATATCCATGACTTTTAAATATGTCCAGGGATAATGACTTCACCATTCTCTGGGCAGCCTGTTCCAATGCTTGACAACCCTTCCTATGAAGAAATTTTCCTTAATGGCCAACTGAGCCTCTGCTGGCTGAGCTTGAGGCCCTTTCCCCTTGTCCTGTCTCTTGTTATTCGGGAGAACAGACCAATCCCAATCTGGCTCCACCCTCCTGTCAGGGAGTTGTCGAGAGCGAGAAGGTCCACCCTGAGCCTCCTCTTCTCCAGGCTGAGCCCCACCAGCTCCCTCAACTGTTCCTGGCACTCCAGCCCCTTCCCCAGCTCTGTTCCCTTCTCTGGACACGCTCCAGCCCCTCAATGTCTTTCTTGTAGTGGGGAGCCCAGAACTGCCCATGGGATTTGCAGTGCCTCAGCAGTGCCAGCATAGGGACACTTCCCCTTCCTATCAGCTACAGATCAACATCCTCTTGTCTGTGGCCCATCTCATACAAAGTGAAGCTGCTCCTCTCAAAGGACTGATGAAAACTTATTCCACAAGCCATGACATTCCGTTGGTTAGACATCCATCAAGGGCTGGGACCATGGATCGCGTTCCTTGTTTTGGGGCCTAATTATGTGTGACCTCAAGTGCCATCGTAACCACAGAAATTAAGAATCCTCCTGAGTCTAGTGACCAGGACCAAGCTCTGGGAGAAGCTCTGCTTTAGATCAAAAAGGTCACTCAAGGCTGAATGAAGTGGGAACACTTGCTTTTCATTTTAATGAGTGAGAGGGAGGGCAACTAGCTGCAGCTGACCTGAAGCAAATGTTTTTTCTATAAGTTTAGGTGAACTGGAAAATCAACTTTTCACAAAGCCCCTAATCAACACAGGGCTTCATGTTGAATACAGATGGATAAACCCTCCCATTGTACATTGCATTTTTTTCCTTAGAAATACTATTATTTTCTTCCTCTGTTCCATTTTTTCCCGGGAATTAGCTTCACTCACACTAACCTGAAAGTCTGAGCTTAGGCACTCAGAGGTGCAAGGTGAGATTCCTAATTCCCTAGCGCGGTCACTCTATGGAAATTAGAAAACCTTCTCATTTTAAAGATTTATCAATGAGTTTCAGTTAATCAAGCACAAAAGAAGGCTCTCAGCCTGCATATAATTTAACGCTAGAAGGAAAATCAATTTACCAGATACGTGCATTAAAAAATAAAAAGTAAGCAAAACCCCAACCCTTTGCCCAAATAAACCAGCAGATTTCTGTGTTGTTGAGGCTGTGGGGCGAGGAGACAATGCTGAATTCCCATGGTGTGAGAATATGTGTACACCAATTACATCTTGAAACATACAGCTCATGGTATTATTTGGAGGACGAAAGTTTCACCACAATAGAACGTGAGAGGGTCTTTCTGTCACTGACAAGCCCTTTCACATGTCTTTGCCCTGAAAAAGAAAGGAATGCCAGCGCACCGAGTCACTTCTGCATCTCCTGTCACCATATTTTTCTTTCCCATGCTCATCTCGGCCAGCTGTGACATTGTCCCAGCTCATCTTTATTTGAACAGCTTGATGGTATTCTGGAGCAGCAAGGTGGCCCTGCCAGGCAATTCCCATCCTCATCCACGGCTCTTGCTGGTCTTGGCCGTATTTAATGACACAGATTGATGGGGACAGACAGACAGCTGCCTGACTTACAGACAGATAGCCGGTGGATGGTAGAGCTCTGAAAGTAAATGCAGACTCTAAACTTCATTTGTTTGTGGTTTAGTTCTTCTCAAGGGCTTCAAAGCAAAAATTAGCATGTTTTCTCACAAGATTTCCTTAACAACAAGCTCTGCAGAAATTCCTTTTGCACAAATTGCCAAGACGCAGTTTCAACACAGCTTCATGCAAACCTCATTTTTAAATGGCAGCTCCGATTCTACTACTCACCTTTGCTTTCATGAAGCAACAAGAGATTTTGACAATTGACACTGGGGTGCTCACCATATGTCAGCTGTGACTCCTATATTACCATGCTATGTTTTTGCTCAAATATGTATCTTAACAATACCCCTGAATGGTTAAGAAGCATTTTGAATTTCCCATCTGTAACACAGGAATTAGGGAACCTTCCCCAACAAACCCACAATAAAAGGCAAAGTCCAAACATAAGCATCTAAGGTCCTCAAGGTGAAATCTGGACTCAAAATCTGAGCACATTTTTCTCAAACACACTGTCTAGACAAAACATTTTTCAGTAAAAAACCAATAAAAAGTAATATAAGTAATAATAAATAATGTAAGTATAAGTAATAATTATTAAGTAATATTTAGGTTTTCCCACTATACTTGCAGAAGACTGAAACCTTCTCATCAGAAAAGGGAGGTTTTATTCTCATCTCATGAAAAAGCCTGTTTGGGAATTACATACTAGGAGTCTTTAGGTCTAACATCCTTTAAGGAATCGGAGCATACCAAAACCATGCTTCCTATACTGAGTTCAATCTCAAACTCAACTGTCTTTGTTTTCAGCATGTAAAGAAAATGTATTCAAAGTTGTTCAGTTTTTATCTGAACAGGAGTCACTGGACATCCTTGGGTTGAATAACTGTGATGGGACATCGATCTGAGGAAAAAAAGGCTGCCAGCCTCAGAACACAAGGCTGCATTGCCCAGAAGACACAGGCATTGTAGGGATAGAGCCATAAGTGATAGATTCTCTGGCCACAGGCAGGTGTAACAGCACGTGTTACCGACCCAAAGCTCCCGCCATCAGGATGCTCCTTCCCAAGACAGGAGCCAGAACTCCTGAAGAAAATTACTCCCAGATAATTTGCATCTACTCAGACAACTGCATTCAGTAGGAAAAAATCTTGATTGGCATTAAGAAAAGCAGATCACTTTGGCCAAGACCTCCCTCCTGCCAGTAGTGACACATCTGTGTCTCTCAGCTCCAAGCCTCGCTCTCAGCTCTCCAGCCCCTTGTTGTGCTGTAGGTTCAGTTGTGACAGAGGTAAGTTGTGTTGGCCACCACCAGCCCGTATCATTGTAATTCCTGTGCAGCTGCTCAGAACTCTAGGCCTCTCCACAGCACCGAGCCCTCAACCAAAACAAATTGTTTGTTTCTTTCTGACCACAAGAAGAAGTCTGGTTTCATCGTTTTCTTTGGCAATGTCGCCTGACTGAAAACATGCTATAATGCTAGGAACTCCACGCAGCCCCCTCTGGAGCTAAAGCTGTACAATTGCAGTTTACAGTTCTGACTGACAAAGCAAAACAATTTAAAATTGCTTTCATGGCCACGGCACTCACCAAGCAAGCCTTCTTTGGACCCCTTGCTTATACACTGAACTCCCCCACGAGCGTGAAGGTGAAGATACTTGATGAAGGGTTTTGAAGGACGGCATGAGAAAGTGTTTCCAGGGACCTGTAGTGCAGAACACAGGAATACTTGAGCTAGCATGGGAATGGAATGCCACCCAGCTGGCACAGCACGTGGCTCCTCAGGTGTCAGTTCAGCCTGTCCACGGCACCCAAGCCTCCTCAGCTCACCCTAGGCTGCACTGCAGCTTAGGCTTTCCCAGGGTGAAGTGATCTGCTTCACTCCTCTGACAGCAGCTTGGGAACAGAAAGAGAAATGACAACATTTTTCCAAGTTCATGCCCCTCCTGGTTGCTGGAAGAGCTACCCTCAATCCTCCTTGTTCTTCATACTCTGTTCACTCATGCCGCTGCCTTTGCCTCCACAGTCCCCAGCCCCCTGGCACATCCCCTGCCGTAAAACACAGCCACCAGCAGAAACTTGTGATAAGCCTCAACATGGGTCCAATCCCACAGTTAATAGAGACAGACAAAAACTACATTGAACTGGGACAAATCTGTAAATTTAACTCCCCATCTTTTGTATCATCGAACAGTATGTCAGAAGACCATAACACAGTCTAAAAGAGGGTAAGACAATGTGGTTTCCTGAGACTGGGAGGGACTGGAGCCAGTAACCCAGGAGGTCCCATCCCTTCCCATGCTCTTCTTTTCTTTCCATGTTGCCTTCTTGCTGCTACACATCTAAATTTAGGCTGTAAACTAATTTTAACTGTGAGGGGCATGGGGTTGACTCTTTTGAGTGTCTGACACACTGTAAGAGCAGGGTAACTAAAACACAAATGCTTATGTAAATCCATCTTTGATTTTGTAATCAATTTAGGTCACTAATTTGTTGCAGGGATTGGCTGAAGTAACACGCCAAAATTTTTACAGCCGGTCTGCCATAAAACTGACAAGCGTAGGTTTTCTGGTTTTGTTTTTACTTCCTTTCAAGTGTAATAACTTCCCTTTTCATAAAATGCCAACATATTCTTTTAAAACTGTCAGGCTGCCATCAACCTGGTCATGATCCAGTGCCAGGCCATAGCCAGACAAGATGAGTTACAAGGTAATCTTTTCTCTGCCAAACAATACAAAGATACTGGCACCTTTTCTCACGGCTGCAAATCAGCTCAAAGGGCCACAGAAATCAGAAACCCAAGAATTACTTCTTCCTCTTTTTGGGGTTTGCCTTACAAGGAAAGTGGTGTTCTGCAAGGAATCTAATGTTTTCACTAATAGCACACTGGCTTCTTCCCTTTCTCCAAGCCTTCTCCTTCACAGAAGTCCTGGATATAATTTTAATGGAACTGAGGACGCCCTCTCCTCTCCAAGTTATACACTGGATTCCTGAAGACTGGTTTCAAGGAAATGCTACTCCCGAGATGAAATGCAAAGCAGCTGCACAACTTTGGCAGGGGAGACTGCACAAATGCCACCAAAAAGTGAATCACTGCCTCAGCCTAACTGGAAGTGTATCAATATTCCTACTCAGGAAGGTCATGTGGCAGTGGAGACCATCCCTTACATCATGTAGAAAAAATAGTACAAAAGGCCACAGAAACAGAGGATGGACCCCATTTTTTCATTTGGCTGACATGGAAAATGAGGCTTTTCAAAGCTTCTCAGCTGGTAAATTAATACATCAGCATGGTCAGAGTTTTAAGAGAGATCTTTAAAGCAGTGGTAGTTTCACGTGACTTCAAGACTGCACCTACATTCTTTGCTGCTATAATCCCTCCAAATTTGCTTTTAAAGGATTTGACATGTACAGATGGTACCAAACTTCCATCTCCTTCCTCCATCTCTCACTTGGGTATTCAAAGGAGGGCATGCCAGCCTCTTAATTTAATAGCTCTGGAAGGATATCAAGAATTGTGATGAAAACAAGTGTCTCCATGCAGGACTTGCTGGGATAAATGCAGAACCATCAGGTTTGCACATGCAGAGACCAGGTAGGGATTGTAAGAAGATCCAGTTAGTGCTTCTGGGAGAATATTCTTTTTTTAAAAAAACATTTTAATTTTATGACCATAAAGTATACAGTCAACCTAGAGACATTAGTGCATCAATCCTTCCTCATACCAATTTGTTGCGCAACACGGTACTTATGTTTTGCCGAGCAGAGAAAAGTTCACCTGGACACTGACTGGAGTCAAGCTGGTTTTCATTTTGCCTACATGGCACCACTGGGAACAGAAATTCCAGGAGCCAAACCCTGCCTTCAACTCAATGTGGACAAGTCCCTGTTTCCAATAAGGCAGAACAATGCTAAGTTAAAGGCAGGATTTGCATCCACAGTAGCAAAATAGTTAAAAATGCCAAGACATATTCGAAAACTGAGGCAGCCACACACTCTGGCAATGCTTGCAGCAATAAAAGTATAAATATTAATTTCCTTCACAACAGCAAACATATAGGGATACATTATCAGGTGTTTGCTGATAATGGTGTGTTATGGAGCGATAATGGTATGGAGAAAAGGTGAAATTTTTTCAGAATGACTTCTCAGAGTGGAAATGTCCTCTACAAAGCATTGAATTAACGAATATATTAATGATATTTATTGCTATAATTACTTGGTATTAGAACAAATATCCACACATGGTACTTGCAAAAAAGCTCATACAAGTATAGTATCCATCACACACATCCTTTTTGAAAACTGGGACTATAATTGGAATTTAGCCAGCTTTGGGCTCTACACAAACGATTTAGCAACACACAATAGCCATTTATCAGAGAATTCCAGCAAGGTATTATCTTTGGGAAACGTGAATAAGAATTTCCAGAAGTAGGTTACAGGTCCCCAGACTGGTAAGGGCACATAACTCCAGTATTCACAATTCCAGTGTTTGCACCTTTTAATCCAACACAACGTATCATTGGAAAGGTAACGTTTGCAGTCATGTTAGAAATCCCCACCCCCCATGCGTGCAATATTAGAGAGACGGTAGCTGAATATCAAACACACCGAATTTTAAGGTATGAAGTTTGAGACAGGCACACAGAAGATGATAGGAAAACTTTCACAATACTTCAGCTCAATTGTTCCGGAAGCATGAAAAGAATGATTAAAGAAAATAAAAAAGAAAGGTGACACAGCTCACTGAAAGCATGAAGTGATTTAGAAGTTTGTCTAGTTCTGCTTAGGAAGCCAAATGAACCACTCACCAAAGGAAAATGATATCCAGTAAGGAAAGGAAATCAGATGAATACACAATTTACACACCGTCTAGATAAGAGATATTTACCTTCAGATAACTTTAAATTCAACTACTGAAATCAAGTATTTCCGGTCTCCAAAACTCTTGTGACTTATACCAACATCTTTATAGCTCTAATCCATGTAGCTGGAGATGAAAAACAAAGAAAAAGAAAATTAAACAGAGCTTGAGGTCCCTACACTCCAACTCAACCTGTTACTGGATACACAGCAAGATAAGGTACAGTCAATAAGGAAGTCCTCAGGCAATCTTCTGCCTATAGAACAGCCCAAACAAAGTAGTCCTCTTTTTCTTGCTCAGTATATTTCATTTGAAATGTTTAACTAGAAAATGGGGTTTGATTAAAAACAGATTTCCAGGGAGAGCTGCACTTCAGCTGCACTCCAAAGCTCAGTGCAAAATAATAGACATGCAAGCCATGATGATGGAGAAATGAAGTTTCCACTCTTAAGTTTGTATAGCATAATTAACAAAAAATCTGCTCAGAAAAATATTTTAAATATATTTTGGTGGTTAAGCAGCACTTTCTTATCTGATGACATAATCATATTCTTTACATCAAATCCAACTTCACCCAAGAGCTGCTTTTGACTTAAGTCTAGTAGCATAAAAACATATTAAAACTGATGTGAAGGTGGATTTTACATGCGCTTCAAGACATCTTGAAAAAAATGGTAAAGGTTTTCTTGGTGCTGCTGGAAGCCAGTTTCTTTGCTAATACATGAAAAGCCTTTCAAGGTTTCACTAAAGAGAACCATTTAGGTTGGAAAAAACCCTTACGACCCTTGAGTCCAACTACTTCTCCCAGTCTTTCTCCTCTCCTTCCTCCTGTTTCCTGGAAAGCAATAACATACCAGCATAATACTTTTCAGTGGATCATGTAAATCAAATGAAAATGTACCCACTGGATCTCAGTGGGTCAGGAATCAGCACCAGAATCATTCTCCTCTCAGTCTCCACAACATGGCCTATCACAACGCCACAGAACTCAGGAGAACAAGCCCTCAACAACCCCATTTTGCACGTCGTGCAACAGCTTCAAGGTTTTTGGACAAAGGCATGTGGACAGGTGTGAGACAAAGGGGAGAGCCTGCAGGTGTGTCCTACCCTGCAGGTGTGTCCTACCTTTCACCTAGAAGGCTCAATGCCCCTTCTAGGTGAAAACTTATGTAAAGGGAGCACTGGTTTGATGCCAAAGCTCTAATAACTTGCCAAGTCAATAACTAAGCTAAAAGCCTAATCTCACAAAAGACCAACCTAACTCCTCTCTTAAGGAAAGGACTCACTCTTCTTAGGAAAAACCATGTGCTGCTGGATGTCTAGAGAGCGAGCATTATTATGGGCAAGGATCTAGGTGCTGCATGCACCTAGAAGGTAAATTTGGCTCTTATCTCAGAGAACTCCCAAATAAAGAGGTCAAGAGAGAAGACATAGATTCAGGCAGACAGTCAAAAGACAAAAGGGACACGAGGACAAAGAACAGCCTTGTAAAAGTACCTGCAACAAGCTGTAGACAAAACTGAATTTGCAGGCATCCTTGAGGTGCAGGTTCAAGGAAGATTTTGAAGGAAAAGAACATAATGTGATTTTGTATAACTATAGAAGAATCCTCTAATACATGAACAGCAGCAGTAGAAGGGAAGGCTGACATACTCAGCATATGGCAGTGCATAATTTTTAAATGAAAAATAATAAAATAGCTCATGCAATGTCACCAACATACCTTGAGCACAGGATGATATTTTTAAATTATCTCTATTGGTTTTGGCATTTCAGTATTTACTATTTACCTACTCTTTTACATTAACATTGAACCAATCTGACTTTATTTTAGCAGGCAGCACTGTATTAACACTCTAAAACTTCAAGTTTCCTCAAAAATGCCTTCAACATGCAATTTGGATGACAGCCAGGTGCGAAAAGCCACCTCTAACTGAAAAGTACTAAGAAATGGAATGAACTTTGGTGTGGAGAATATGTTAAGTTCAGTTATTATGAAAATTCAGCACACATGAAGAGTAGATGGTGTGCCACAGGGAAAAGTCTTACACAGATTGATTGCCTAACCCACATTTCTTTCGTGGACTCCTAATCATAACATACTGGTGAGTGAAGCAGTGCCAGTGCTGCAAGTTACATTCACACACCAATACAAACTTTACCTGTAGTTAACATATCTGCCTTAAAGAAGAAAACAGTCCCACGGTTTCACCTCAATCCCTCTACCCCAGGCACCCCACAGTTAGCAGGGGATCACTTTTTGCAACACAAAAAGGAGTGGGAAAAGACTAAATACACTTCGAAACATTTAGCTAGTAACTTTTTAAGAAGTAGTTTACCTTGAATGTGCATCCTTTTTCCCCTCAATGCTGGACAGGCATGGCTGAGCTCACATCAGCTCCAAGGGTAGATGCAAACCTTCATAACCATGTTTTGCCCTGGATTGTTTGCTTCAAAGAGAAATTAAAAAAGAAAAAAAAAGAAAATAGAAAAAAGCAAAACAGGGCACAGCATTAACACTGTCCTTTTCCCTCCTGTGGCTGAGCAGGACCAAGGATTAGCTTCTTTGCAGAAATCCTCTAGAGGAGAAATAATGAAATTTTGCTCTTCACAGAGGTTTAAAACATGGCCATATTTTAGGAATTGTACCAACAGGAGAGGGAAAGCATTCTCACAACTAAGTGCCTTCCTTGCATTCTTTCCCAGCATTCATGGGACAGAAAAAACCCAAAGAAAAATAACTATCCTGCCTCACCTGGCCATTATTAATTATAGAGTTAATCAGACTGGAAAGGCCACACAATCCAATTTAATTAGAAATTTGGAGAGAAATCACTCTTTCTTTTTTTTTTTACTGTTGCTCTTCCTTTGCTTTTTAGGTAGAGGGAGAGTAACCAAAATTGTCATTTTCTGACTGCATGGACAGGCAAAAGCCAGAATGGAATTTAACATGGGAGGAAGAAAGGTGAGATTTCTGGTGAATGGCAGGAAAAAATTGAACACCTGCCATATTAACTAGAAAGAAACTTGCTGTCTACTGAAACTCTACTGAGCAGCATATGACCCCACTTACACAAAGCTGGAATTACAGGATATTTGTTGTAACAAACAGAAAAATCCCAGAGAACCCAAGCCAGGGGTCAGGCTGGGCAGTCAGGCAGGGCAGTATGTCACAGCTCTCTCCCCAAGCTGCCAACCTTTCCCCGGTGCAAAGACCAGCCCTGCCAAGGAAACATGTGTGATTCGCCTGGCCAGTCTCCTTTTTCTCCCTTGGCCACAAGGCTAAGAGGAAGGAACTTCCTCTTGTCCTGCTGCTCGTCCCATAGGAAGCTTCAGGCAGGGGAAAGGGCAGGACTGTTGATGGGAAGAAACTCTGTAATACACATAAAGTGTCAGTGGATGGTGGCAGAGGGACATGAGGAATATCCTTGCTCCTTTGCTGTCCTTCACCTGCAAGACAAGGAAATTACAACAATGTTGTTACCATTTGTGCAAGGCGAAAAATCCTTTCATACTATCCTGAGTCTCTAAATGATCACTGGGGAATGCTTCCCAGTGACCAGTCCTCAGGTCCTTACAAGAAGCAGCTGGGGAACTTATTACCTCATGCACATGCAGGACAGTTCAGGGCTCCTGAGGACAGGAAAGACCTGGAGCTCCTGGAGCGGGGCCGGTGGAAGGTAACAGAGGTGATGAGGGGCCTGGAGCATCTCCCTGACAAGGAAAGGCTGAGGGAGCTGGGGCTGTCCAGCCTCGAGAGGAGCCCCAGCTGAGAGGGGCCCTCAGCCCTGTGTGTCCCTGGCTGCAGGGAGGGCTCCGAGCAGGGCCCAGGCTCTGCTCCGGGGGGCCCAGCAGTGGCACCAGAGGAACGGGCAGGGACTGATGCCCGGGAGGTTCCACCTGGACAGGAGGCAGAACTTCTTCCCTGGGCAGTGCCTGAGACCTGAACAGATTGTCCAGAGAGGGTGTGGAGTCTCCTCACTGGAGATATCCCAGACCCCTCTGGACACAATCCCATGCTGTGTGCTCTGGGATGGCCCAGCTGGAGCAGGGAGGTGGCACCAGATGAGCCACTGTGGTGCCTTCCAGCCTTACTCAGTCTGTGACTTTCTGACAGATCTAATGGGGCAAGAAGCAGGATTGCCCCAAGGAGTGCAGGGCATGCACTCACTCCTTGGAATCCAGCCTCTCACCTGTCATATTTCATGGCTACTTGATGAGAAAGTAAGGCCACAATTCCCATATAAAACAGAAACAAGGCTCACAGCATCAGGAGTATTACAGCAGGGCAACAGCAGTAGGAAAAGGGAACAGGCTCGGTGATTCCCTAACATATGATCCCAGCTTAGGAAAGTACTTCCAAAGTGCCTGCAGGTCAGGCAAAACAACTGGTTAACACAACATCCTGCCTCTAATAGTATCCAATAGCAGATGCCTGGGTAGATGTATGAGAAACACAGAAAGAATAAAACAATTCTCCTTGAGATGTTCCTTCTCAGCTTCTAGCAATCCCAAGTATTATGGGGAGACAGAGAAAAAGAAGATCATATTCCTGCTGATGTCTCCATGGACCTGTGCAAATCACCATCCTGGGGTGCCTCTCTTGCCTTACCCTTTCCCTCACCTTTCTCCGCTCTTTACACTGGGGCACACCCGAGCAAAGAGCTGCCTTGCAGTGCATATGAATGACACTCAGGCCATCTCAACAAGGTTTGCAGAAGAAATTGGAGGAAAACCCCCATCCTCATGTTCTGCTTCTGCATGCAAAACCAAAGGGATGATAGATAAAAGCCCTCAATATGTAGTCCCTCCTCACTTTTTTTGCTGCTAGAAAAACAGAGGAACCAAAACCAGATTCTTTTTGCAACTTTGTTCCTTTCCATACAACATCAATAGCACAGAACACATTCAGAAAGTAAGCGGGAATACAGCAGATGCCACATAAGAGCTGCTGCTGCTGCCTTCACAAGGACTGGGGATGACCCACTGGAGAACTAAGCACAGAAGATGGAAAGGCCAGGCACTGCTTTCCACAAAGAAACTGCATATGCTATAATTAAACTAATCTTCTTACAAATGAATTGGAAATTCTTTTGAAGGCCTAGTTAGTGTTAGGAAGCAATGGCATATATAAGCCACAGCCTTAGTGTAAACTACTTGCTTTCCAGTGTATTTGGGTACCATTATCAAAAGTGGATGCGTGCAGCTGAATGATAGAACAACTATAATTGAGGGGAAAATTTGGCCTGGTCTCAAAAATCAAGCTAAAATTATAGTTACATCCACATTAAGTAGAAAAAAATCCCCAACCATTAGTTTCCTAGCTTAAATCTCTTGCTGAAAACACAGTTTAAAATCTGATACTAAACAGTCCAGCCATAGTCCTGATACAAAATACAGTACTACAGATGACACACTAGGAAAAATAAAACAAAATTAACATACCAATGTTTGTGGCTGGACCACTGTACCATTACTGGCATTTTGCTTATGTAGTGATTCCATTGGTGTTTTGCATTACATGGCAAAACCATAGGTTCCCCTTCTAAGAAAAGAATTGCTTAATGTGCCAAACGGTACATCTGGAGAGAAGTACTGCCAGCCTGCAACGATAACAACAAAAAGCAGATTAATCCAATGCTTGCTGGCTAGGTTTCTAAATGATGATGCTCCTCACAATATTCCTATTAGCAATCATATTTTGGTAATGTATTACCTAAAGCTTTCAGGCTGGAAAGCATGTTCAGTCCATTACTCTACAGCTTTTTATTTTCTGGCAAATCCGACAGCTGCAGGGGAGATGACTGTGCATTTGGTGAGATATCACGTATTATTAGTGCTTTGCTTTAGCTTTTTATCAAATTATTCTGTGACCTTTCACTGTCAGAGACACTATCAGGCACAAAATTGTTTGATCTTCAAATGACTAATTTAAAATGAAGCCTTCTTCCTGATAGTTTGGATTAAGTGTCATGTGGTATTTAAGGTTCAGCACATGTATAAGGAAAAACAGGTAGAAAGGACCTAATAGATCACACAGGATTATAATACGTCTCTCCAAAGCCTATTACACTACCACCATATAAAGTCTTGCAGGCCCTTACAAGCAGTGACTTTGCCACTTCTTTGCGAGGCTCCTGCACAAACCAAGCTTCTCCTGGCAATGGGATTCCTGCAGGAGAGGCCTCAGTGCCCCTTGTCTGACTTGTTGCAGGGCTCTGCGTGGCTCAAAGTCTACAGCTGTGCAACTCCATGTGAAAACCTGCAGCACAGCAGACCTCAGCTGAAGCCTTAAATTACACCTCCTTTTTAACAGTGTTTTCTTCCTGACAATTTCACTGAAAGAAAGAAAAGACACCCCAAGCATTTTAGGCTCCAAAGACTCAATTTTACACAGAATGATAGAAACCATAGCCAGATCTGCTGATTTAACCCCAGTAACACAAAATACAACCTCTGCCAGCAGAAGGAACACAGTAGATGTTGTTGAAGATGCTGCTGCAGTAAGGAACGTGACTAATTCAGGGTAGGTTCAAGACATCACCAGCCCCATCTGTCCCAGCAGGCGAGGCAGGGATATGGAGATGCCTCAGAGCAAGGCTCTGCTTTGTGACAGCTGTGCCAAACCATCCAAGAGCACAACCAGGCAGAGGTGCAACTGTGTCAGAAGCTGGAGGAGCTCTCTGGTTTTGAGGTTTGTAACAGTCACTGCATTACAAAAGGCCATCCAAAGAATATGGGGGATTTTTTTTTCCATTAAAGGTGAAAGGTTTTCCAACTGAATACCTCCCTGATTCAGATGCTCCAGGCATGCTTTTGGGAGCTTCTGGAAAGTGCCCTACCTTATACATCTTGGAGCAAAAGTTGCTCAAAACATTGTTCTGGAGCTGTTCACAACCAGTCTGAAATAGTCTGTAGATCATTTTAAATACTCATACTCAGTAGGGAAAAAAAAGGTGATTCCTTTTTCTAATGAATATTTCACCCCAAAAAAATTCTAGAGGGAACACTCAGATAGCTGAGACAAGCTACTTAACAGGGCAGCAGAAATGTTTCAGGGATGACACACCAGTGCATGTGACGATGTAGACTCAATACAAGTGAAATATTTGAAATTCTGTAAAAACCCATGGGTCATTATTACATCCTGCTTAGGGCTGGAGGGATGAGAAAAGATGTGACTCTCAGGTTTTCATCCCTCAGAAGCTGCCTTTATGCTGTAAAATATCTCATCAGCTACAACAAAGACACTGCAGGGTGGGACTGGGGGAACCGCTGGTTTTGAACAGCACATGGATGGCCCCACATTGCCCAAATCCCTGCCAGTCTGGGAGTATGGGACAGTGCTGTAGATGCCTACTGGGGAGGTACACTACTCCAGACTTCAGCTGGGTAACTACCACATCCCACAGTATCAACGAATACTGAAAAATACAATTAAGCCCAAACTGAACTTCTCAAAAGTCTCCATTTATCCTCTCCCCCACATGGACAAATTGCCAATTGCTTCTGTGTTCCATCATGTGAAGAATATAAATAGTTTTGACATTTACCAGTGCTTCCTAAAACTGAAAGCACCTCCTCATAAACTGACCATGCACTTTCAAAGACAGACTTGAAGGTTGCAAAGGAGTCAAGTTTGGCAAACTCGCCTGTCCTCCAAATACACTGACATTTTTCATCTCACACAGCAGTTCCTTTATTTTCCCAAAGATGAGAATTTTTCCATTCCAGTAGGTATTTTTCAGGATTGCTCTTTAGTTCCTTCCTGAAGAAACATGTTTGAAAATTGATCTTATCTAAGTTATTTCCTTCTCTGACACAGAATATTAATGGAAGTTTGAACAATGAATTCAGAGCAGCATGCCTATCACCAAGGGGATGAGGAGTGCCTACAGTTAGACACAAGCTATGGAACTTTCCAAAGAGCTTTGGAAGGCTGATCTCTACAAAGTCTTATATTATTTGTTTACTTTCAATGCCCAGACTTCATTGCTTCATTGTATTGAACAATCATCCCTGAAGTCTTCCTAGTGGCATTCAACATGTGTCTCTTATTTTAGTGTCAGACATCAAATATACAAGTCTAGTTCGCACAACACATATCGTGAATTTTTGCCTAACTTACTTTTATGCAGTGAAAACGTTGTTTTTCCTGAAAAACAATGTAATAGCAAAAGAACAAAGTTCACAGTGAAAATGGTGTGGCATGGTTTTATCCTACGATAACACAACAGTCCTTTAATATTTAACTTTTGTAATAACAGCTGAATTAGATACATGCTTCCAGAGCACAAACTGTTCCAAGCCTGGCTGCTTCACAGACAGTGGATGCAGAGATTAAGTGACTGCCTGAAAGTAACACAGGAAGTCTGTGGCAAAGTCAAAAACTGATCCAAGAACTCCCAATTCCTCTCCACTGTGTGCACCACAGGGCTATTGTGCCTTCTGACTAGTGCTATTATTTTGTACCTGTATATAGTGTTTGCCCTCACCTGGCTTTGCTAAAATTGCTCTCAATACCAGTAGAAAACATCAGCTCTCACCTCCAACAACCCCCATGTTCGGCCTCACAAGTCCTAACCCCCCTTAAAGCTGGGGGAAGGTCCAGGAACATCTTCCAGCACAGGTCCCAGACACACAGCACTGACATCACATCCCTCTCCCATCCTACAAACACAACCCCACAGATCCCCCACCTCCTCACAGCTTCCTGAACAATCTGCCTCACAATCCATTTGCCAAACCTGCAGATCTGGCAGCACAGTGTGCAAAGTCTCACCTGCCTATTAGTTTCTAGAAGGAAGCTGTGGCTCAGGAACCCCTTTCCTATCCAGTCTGGGAGGCCCATGCTCACCTGGTGCCCAGCAGCTCCAGCTGCAGGAACAAGCCACCGCTGCTCTTGGAGGGACCTTTGCAAGTATATTTTTGCAGAGCTTCAGTTCCAGCGAAGAACCTCAAAGCCTTCACCTTTTATTTGGGATACCTGAGACATGGAACTGAAAGACTGTATGGGAGGGATTCAGAAAAATACAAGTGGCTGTTAACCACTCATGTTACTGCCTGTTAGTGGGAAATAAACACCAGACGTCTGCCCTCAAAAACCTCCCAGATGTGATTTGTCCAGAGCTGCAATACAATCAGAAGTACAATCCAGGAATTGCACCCCAGTGTGTCTTGGCACTGATCACCACAAAACAGCCACTGCACCTCATGTTCACATGGGACTGCCTCACTCAGGGTCTTCCTAAGTGAAGAGAAATCATGGTGTGCCAGAAGCCATCAAATCCAGCTTCCATATATCTGCTAAAAATGATAAAGGAAAAAATAAAACATGAAAAATGTTTGCAAGGAGCAGTAAATGAATAGGGAAGTCTACAGGACATCTAAAATCTAAAATTAATCACTATTTTAAAAACAGTGATTATCTCCCTTTTTAAAACTCCTTAGTTTTCACAAACACACATACCTGTATTTATTGCTGCATAAACCAGCTCATCCAGATTTGTTCCTATTATCCAGATTCCATAACCTACTGCAGATGAAAAACAAAAAGCTGGATCCTGTCAAAGGATGCCAGATAACTTGTGATTAAAAAAGATTTCAGGGATGAAGTTTCCCGAGTAACCACGGAAAAGCCACATTGATCACTTGAGCTCAAAGTTCTCCCTTTCCCAAGGGAAAGGACACAAAAACATGCATCTGTTTATATCAGTTTGAGAGGAAGTGGTAGGAAGAATGACTGTAACAGTGCCCTGTCCAACATTATTTCCTGGCGCTCTCAGCATCTGCTGATGTTTGAAGTGCATCTGCACAAAGTGTACCTTTGCTAAACTTCTCAAAATATATGAAATCTCAACTATTTCAGAACAACAAAATCAAAATTAGGTGATAATGGATATGTAAAACCAATGCCACCTTCTCCCTCTCTCTTAGTCCACCTGCAGGAGCCAGCAAAACCTGTGCAAATTTCTGTTTGAACCCCATCAGCACCAGTGCAAACATGTTATTCAGTAATCTCAGAACAACAGACTTTACTTCATTAATTTCTAATCCCTGTCTCCAGTTGGAATAGCTCCCATAGAAAACTCTGGAAGCTGTGGAATGGCAGTGACAGCAGAGAAGGGAAAGTGGATTACCATCAAAGAGACTTACCCTACAGTGATCGCTTGCCAATATTAGCATATGCATATTATTTTTAATATAGACATAAAAATGCCAAGGAAACATTCCTTTCAAACTATTAAGTTATCCCAAGGGTGATGGTTTTGAAAAAGTAGAACACCTTATACTATTAATTAATTTAATAGCACAACATGGAAAACAGCACTGTGCTTTCCCCAACAGGCATTAAGTGGAGACAAACAGGCCTCGCACGGAGACCCACGCCGCTCATTTGATCAGTAATCCCTGGAAGACACCCTGTCATTGACATGTTTGGAAGACACTCTGTCACTGACATGTTATCCTCCTGTTCCACAGCACATTGGACAACTCACTGACAATTTCTTTCTCTGAAAACCTGCTGTCACTTCAGGGTGTGCTGGGCAGCCTCTAGCACGTAACAGGCCCCAGAAGATACTCCTAAACTCCCAGTGGCTTGTAGGCTTCAGCAACGATCTAAACAAGAAGAGACAAGATGCTGAGCATTTTAGTAACTCAAAAAGTGGGTCTGTAATCCTATTCATTTACCTTACCAATAAGACAGGATATTTTTTTCTTTTAGGTTGTTTTTCATGGAGTAATAGGGGATAGCAGGAGTGAAATAGAAGGCATATGCTTGGCATTCACTGCCTGGTAGTTTCTAATGCCATGTGTTGGAAAAGTTTAATCTAGAATTTGCCTTAAAAGAAAGAGGGGAAAAAACAGTAAATAAATAAAAAGAGATACGTGGCTGTGGTGCAGGGACCCTTGGGATCTGGCATTTGGAGAATCATCAGTGGATTTGGCACCCAAGGAGAAGCAGCACTACTCTTGCCTCCATACCAGCTTCCACCAAATCCTCGCCCCCATATCCAGCACAACCTTCAGAGTAACAAGTTGTCCTTGGTATGACCCATGTTTCCAGCTAGTAAAGTCCTCCTCTCTTCCCCCCATTCCCTCAGAAGGCATCAGTTTTCTATTTTAAAAATATCAAGTCACCCTATCTCAGCTGCATTATAAACAAAGACAAACAAAACAACCCAAAACAGTTTCGTGTGTGTGGAACAAGAAAAAAAACACTTCAAACCCAAAGAAGTTTCCAATAAGTCACTCATTGAAATTCAGGAAGAAAAAACCCCAAAGGGTAAAAATACCCCCATGTATCCAAGTTCTCTGAGGCCATTTCTTTCCCTCATCTGTGTTCCATCATCTTCTTCCTTATCCAAAAAAGTTGTGGTGTCCGTGGGAGTATGAAAAAACATTGGTGTGACCACGGAAAGGAACTCTCTGTCTGGCAGCAGAAAGCCATGCGTTACCCCGTCTCCAGGAACTCAGCCTTCCTTCGACGGTCATAAATATTCTCTGATGACAAAGCAGAGGGTAGTCATTCAACCAGACTGAATAATACTGTACAACCCTGAAAAGCACACTGGGATCTGTGCTCTGTCCCCAGCCACAACAAAGATCCATGGGAAACAACCTGACTGGCCTCGTGTAGGACACCCTGCACTGCCACATCCACCTTCAGGGTGATGCAGACAGGAGTGTTGGACTTCTCTCCTTCAGAGGCCCCAGCACACCCAGTGGCCATAGAATTTATCAGAGGACAGTGTCATCCAGAGCAGCCCTTGGCAAAGGACTTGGGGGTGCTGGTGCCCCGGCTGTGTGTGCTGGGACCCCTAACTCCCTGTGTGCTGGGCTGAGAGTGATCAGCCTCAACCACACATCACTGAATGACATACAAACGCTGAAGAAAGCACCAAGGCACAGGCCATCTCATTAATGATTATGCTATCAAAGAGTACACAGAAAGTAATGTCACTTTTTTAGTTACACCCTGTCCTTGGGAGTTTTCAAAGCTTCACAAAACATTTAGACCCAAGTTTTTTAAAGGGAGGAAAAGAAAAAAGAAAGACTCATTACATGATTAACTTTACACTACACAGTGTAATGAAAGATCTAATTTTCAGGAGAGCATTACTTCACATCTTGTTGCATAAATATTCTGCTTGTGCAAGCAGATCTGGGATCAGTACTGTATGTCATAGTCTTGCCAAAGGTATTGATGAGAAAATTACCTTCACAACCAACCTTCCCCTAGCCAGAAGAAAAAAAATAAGATCTGAATGTAAGTCACTCTCTTCTGCTGGCCTCCCTTTTAGCTCCCCAAACCCCAAATTAATATATTTACTGTGAATAAACAAATAATCACTTTATGCTTACACATATACCTTCTCCTTTTATGGTAGCCTTATGAATTAAATTTAATCCTGCCCTTCAAGGTAGAAACAAGTAATAAAACTAACCTGTTTATTAGTCAGTGTAGTCTGAGAATTATACTCGCATTTCTGCCTTTGAGAACGTGAGGGATTGTTGACACAATGGAGGCCAAGCATGCATTTATGGCGCATGATATCACTGTGGGGCTCACAGAGGCAGTTTACTTATTCCACAGATGACTGCCACAAGAGAATGTCATTGCTCAATAATGTGTCAATGTACCCATGGGATGCATTTAAGTCATCTGAGACCTGTATTGGGAACTTGCCAGGGACCCTAGAACTACCTCTAATTTGCACGAAATGGAGGAATTGTGGCCATCTTCCGCAATAAGGATAAACAGAACAAGGGAAAAAGTCAGGACAAGTCAAAAAAGCACCCCTTTCTCGGAAAACTGAACACAACCGGAAGGGGAAAAACTGTTCCCCAGATTCAGGAAATAAAAGCTGTAAGACTAACAAACTTCCAAGCAGGCAAGTCAACATCAGTGTGGTACTCTCCAGCACAAGAGATGATCTGCATCGGGGAGGTTTTACCTCACCAAGAATTAAAGCCTCAGAAACAGACGTAACACCTGACTGAAAAGCTATTTATGGACAATGAAATCGTCATACCATCTGCACCATGGCTTTATTGTAGTAGTCATAAATCAAGTTAAAGTGAAACATCCAAGTGATTGAATACTAGCGTGAGGTAAATAACAATCAAAGCTCGCTGAACACTGCAAATCAAGTAGCACCATTGTCTCAGTTTGAGACAAATTTAGGAGGAAACGTCCTGTAATGAACGTCTCCTTGTAAGAAGGCAGGTTTTAGCACTCCCTCCCCATCGATACAAAAGGAATTTCTTGGATGAAAGTGAAAAAAACGATTTATTTAACAAGCAGAGTGCCAGCAGGGCACAGGAAAAAAGAATAACTGTTAAAATATTAAACCTCCTTGATGCGGAGAAAGCTGGTGGATTTAGAGTTCCCTCTGCAGCTGGCTCAGCCCCTCCCAAGGCCCAAGGCCGGGATGCGGTGTCCCCGCAGCCTCCCCACCAGTCCAGGGGGTGCAATGATCTGGTTCTCGAATCACAGCTAGGCTGAACAGTTCCAGAAGAAGAAGTAGTTACCAGAAGATTTCAGTATGCTGGTACAGGAAGATTTCTTGCCTCAGCTAACAGGCTAGCTAAAAGCAGGAAGGTGCTCCCTGGGCTCTGCAGCAGTGAGAACGCGGGGGAGTGTGTGTGAGTCCTTGAACACAAACCGCGCTGAAGAATTCGCCTGGCTTCTCTCCCCCCTCTCCTGGACCCAGCTTGAAGCTGTGGGACCCATTTCTGGGCAATAAGCAGATAGGGGAATACAGTATTATCATGAAATCACCCCAAGACAACCATGTAGGATCAGCTTAATATATCAGAGTCTTTTCCATACTTCTCAAGAACTAAAAGGTCATAGGATGAGATCCAACTTCATGGATGCCTACTTTTAAGCACGCAACTACTTCCATTAATTTTGAGAACACTACCCAAATGCTTTAGTTCAGGTACATAAAAATATCTGGGTGAGTGAAAGCCTTAGTAAGGAAGTCATCACTGGAAGCTTGGGGAAGCTCTTCAAGCCAATGGAAATTGCAACTCTCTCCAGTAAGACCCACAGTGATGTAAAGAGACCCTGCAGCTAAAGTGAGAATGACCAGAGTCCCCAGTGGCTCAAGCAAAACAGGAATTTACAGCCTTTCCCAGCATCCTATTGGAGAATCTTTCATGAATTTTCCAAATGGTTTACAGGATGTTTTCTGTTCACCTTTTCTCAAGACACAGCTCAGAAGAACCTGTCCCCTTTTAGCGCGAATGGGTTCAGTCCCCAACCGCACAATCAGTCAAAGGATCTGACTGAAGGACATCCATTGTGCCATGCCATGATGCTCAGCTCAGGACCTATATGTGACCTACTCCATGTAAAAAAAAAAACAAAAATCCTAATTCTGCTAATTTCAAGTTAGTCTTTCAATCTAGTTTTTTTCCCCCAGCCCTCCCTCTACTTCTCCCTCCCACCCTGATCTGACTTTTCCCATTTCAAATGAGATTTAGAAGTCTGCCTCATGGCAGGTGGGTGGAGGCACTCCAGATACTATGTTTGTTGGTAGCCCAGCAGTTATTTGTGGTTGACTTTTTTGGTTGCCCACAGGAATTTCCAGGGTGGTGAAAGCAGACAGATGTGGGTTCTTTTCTGCTATATAGATCACACCATAGAGAGATATCAAAGGAAAAAACCAAGCCCATGAATAATGCACTAGTGGGAGATTTGAAGCTCTGAACTTTAAAGACTGGCCTCTGAATTTATTGGTTTAATTGTTGGGTATGGACACTTAGGCTGCCAGATAGCTTTTGAAATCAAAACATCACTGAAAGGTTTCCCGAATATTTAGAAGTTTATACAAAGTGTAAGTGGGCTCAAGTACTGGCAAACTCCAGGCTGGTCCCGCCCTGACAGCACTGCCCTAATCTTACATGCTAAAATTGTTCTTTCCTTCTTTCCCTCAGTAGCACAGTGGTTTGATTTTTATGTCAGTGAGGCATCTTAACAACTCTTCCATGGCTCATTGCTGCTGTAACACTGGGAAGCTGAAGGGGAGGATTTCAAGGGTATGGATTAGTAAAGCTCCACTGATTTCAGGCTAACTCATACTAGACAGGAAATTCTGCCCCTCGTTCTCTTTTTTGTTTGTTTCTACTGTTACCATTATGCAAATGCTGCTTTTGCAGTGTGATTTCTATGTGCCTTGTGCTCACACAAGAGACGCATCGTGGCAGTTTTAGCCTTGAGATGAACAACTAGCCCATGATTAAAACCACATTAAGTCAACGGTGCAACTTGCTATTTGTCCTTACTCTGGAGTTGCCAGCTAAAGCTTTTCTCATCATTTATTTTTCCAGGATGATTTGTATATGTTTCTGTCAGTCTGTTTTGGAGCATGGCAGGTTACAGAGGCACATTGATTCATGGCTGGACATGGATTATTTTAAGTAGAAAGGAAAAGGAGTCTTGGTTTTAGCAGCCTTGCACTGTCATCTTGCGGTTGCAGTGCTCAGTTCCTCACCCTTATTTGGAAATGCCTTGAACAAGAATTCAATTTGAGCAGGAAGAAATGGTGATAGCCTCACTCCCAGGGCTTCGGTTTGTTTGGAGGCCTCCTTCCTGACATTCTTGAGACAACAAGACAAAGTGACCTTGCCAACTGTTTCCACTTCAGGTTTTTCCATGTCCTTCCTTCGTGAGAGGAAAGCATCACCTCTTCCATAAAACCATCATTATTTAGAAGACTTCATCTCTTCCAGACTTACAGCACTTCCACTATGAACACGTGCTCCAAGACAAGTTTTCAGGGCAGTGTTACGCACAGTCCTCCTTCCTGCCTGAGCTTTAAAGAGGGAACGCTCCGCCACTGTCAGCTCCCGGTGAGGGACACATCTGTTTCACAACTGAGGCAAATCTCTTCCGACATCTTCTTGGCTTTACTCACTAATCTCGACTTGCAAACAGCAATCATTTTTGCCTCTTTTCTGGACTGCTCAAGATACCAAGCATGGGATTGTCCTTGTAGACCCCTTTAAGAGTTAATTTCCTGAGCTTGTCCAAAAGACAACAGCCCTGAGCCAGGCTTCCCTTCATGTCCAGCAGTGCTGCTCCCAGCCAGAAAGCTGCTCTCCCATCTGCTTCCTTATGTCCTCCTGCTGAATAAAAAGACACCATATTCTGCAAAGATAGCCCAAATCCACCCCTTCCAGTGAAGCCTGGCCAAATAATCTATCAGTGAGTGACCAGAAATGAGGAAATGAACCTAACAAGTTACTTGGATGTGCACAGTAGGATGTTACCCCAACCTAAATCACACATTCCAAAAGTTGCATCCCTGTCCTCCTCAGCAGGCAATACTTAGATCTCCTATTATATAAAATTCTCCTTACTGGTTTACCAATACCAGGAATCAAAAGCTTAAAAATCTACATTGCTTCTATCTGTGCTATTCACTTCAGTCATTTGTCTCAAATTAGAGGAAAAAATATTCTCATACGGTCACTCCTGTTACATTCAGTTTCAGCATCTCTATTTGGGCTGCAAATACCTTGAGGAAATGTGTATTTTTACAGAAACCACAGTTAACATTAAGAGTTAGGGGCAAAAAAAAAAAAGAAGGATTTCTAAGGGACTTTAGTACTTGGGGAAAAACCCACTGTATTTTGATGAGAATTGTGTTACTATTGTTCCCTTGAATGAAATTTAGAGTGCGAAAAGTGAATTCCCCATTTTCAGAAAGAACTGTCTTACAGCTTAAAATGTTGTAAACCACATTTACATCAACTTTTCTTTTACGTGTGAGAATTGTCATGATCTTGCAAATGGATTGTCACAGATAAGATTTGTGCATCAACCCAAAATCTCACTGCCAGCAGAGGGATCCTCTGTGGGCTTTGGAATCCATTAAAGCACCATTCAGAGTCTCTGTGAGGGTTATACTCTAAATTACAAGACATTTATACACGATGTTTTTCAGCTATAAGGGATTTTAAAGGGTTAGAATTATCTATTTTATCCTCACACTTTCAAAATGATTACAATTTAGTTTAGCTTCAGAAAAAAAACTTCTTCAGAGATAATATGTAAAACCACTTCAGAAAGAGGATTACAAAACAATGGGGTGATATGGAAACTTTGGGAGCTGAGAGTTACCACCAGTGTGACTACTGTTATCAAACAAATGGACTGAAATCACAGAATTATAGAACCATTCACGTTGCAAAAGACCTCAAAGGTCATTGAGTCCAGCCTGTGACTGATTCCCACCTTGTCACCCAGACCAGAGCACTGAGTGCCACATCCAGTCATTCCTTGGACACCTCCAGGGACAGGGACTCCACCACCTCCCTGGGCAGTCCCTGCCAATGCCTGACCACCCTTTTGGTGAGGAAATTCTTCCTGATGTCCAACCTGAACCTCCCCTGGCACAGCTTGGGTCTGTTTCCTTTTATCCTGTCCCTTGTTCCTGGGAGCAGAGCCTGACCCCCCTCCCAGGCTGCCCCCTCCTGTCAGGGAGCTGTGCAGAGCCAGAAGGTCCCTCCTGAGCCTCCTTTTCTCTAGGCTGAGCCCCTTTCCCAGCTCCCTCAGCTGTTCCTGGTTCTCCAGGCCCTTTCCCCAGTTCTGTTCCCTTCTCTGGACTCACAAATGCGAAGAATCTTATTTTTGGCACGCTTAGCAGAGATGTCAGGAGACAAATCCGACTGTTAAAGGGTGTGTGGGAAAGTCCAAACGCCATGCCCTTGAACCCAGAGCCTGATAACCTGCAGAGGGCAAAGCAAAACCAATCCCACACAGGGACTCGGCTCAGCACTTGGGAGCAAGACAAGCTGCCATCTCCCCAGAGTGCAGGAATGCACATCCCACAAGGCCAACAGCAACAAACCCAGCTGCTGCTGCTGCTGCAGGGCTCGGAGAGCAGCAGGGACCACCTCTGACAGCAGGAGCAGCACACGCTAATTCCGTCCTTCCTCTCGCTGCCGGCACTGCCAGCCCGGCTGATAATTGGCACTAACTACGGCCGTGGTTGCTGTGATGTGGCAGCTGTTTGCCAAAAGCTGGACTGAGACCACCAACTCACTTCAGACAGGCCACTAAACACCCATCTGAGGGTAACCACGAGGTCGCTCTCAACTTGGGTTCAATTCAAACTGGGGACTTCGAGGTGAAAAGGCTCCACATTCAATTACCAGTCCCCTGAGTCATCCCATCCACCCTCTATAGTTATTTCAAAGTGCTCTGGTAAGCAATATCTGAGAACATTACATGTGTTCAAGATGCTAAAAATACATGTCTAAGAAGGCAGGGAAAAGATCAGATCACTCAAAAGTACATTTTCCTTTCTCTTTAAAAAGAAAATAAAAGAAAAAAAGAAAAAAAAATTACTTTCAAGTTGCTTTTTCTTTTATTTCCAAATATTTTTTCCACACTCTGCTTTGCCATTCCAATTAACTTACTGAAAATATCTTTAGAATAAAAAAGAGAGAGTGTTCTTGGAAAAAAAAAATGTTCCTTTTACCTTTGTATTTTCTAAATAGCTACATCAGTACTAGAAAGAAGGTGAAAGTACTTGGGGGGGGAGGGGGTGTGAGAAGGGTAGCAGGAACAAAACAAAATGCTAAAAGATGGATTAAAAAGGCCCCTCACTGAAAACGACAAGTCCCAGGGATTCCACCCAGGGTTTCTCAAACGTGCGGATTTGTTTTCAGAGCGACGCTGCCCTCTGGTACCCCAGGATATGGTATTTTCAATGCAGCTCCAGAGGGTCACCAATCTATTTGTGTCACCTATCCTGGGATCTGACAACTCTCCCCAGGGGCTCAGTTAAACAAGCCTTCAGTTTTTAAACAAAGTGGATTTTAATTGAGAAGCACCTGTGGCGAGAGTCTACCAGCATTATTAAAAAGCAAATTTATCACAGTGAATCATAGAAGCAGGAGGTGGGGGAGCGAGCAGGAAGGGGGAGTCCACACGTACGTCATACCTGCAACACAGAACGAGTCCTTTCATAAAAAACCCTTCAAAAAATGTGCAGGATTTGACTGCACCCCACAAAGAGTGTTTTTCCCAACAAGCTGTTCCCAGGGTGCTGAAAAGCTATCATTCATAAAAAATTATTGAGGGGGAAGGAGGTAGCAAAAGGGAGTTCAGGAGGCCAGGGATGCCAGTGGGAGCTGCAGAATGAGACCCTCTGTAAAGCACGC
>VXBT01012605.1:324863-397022 GCA_013400235.1 Oriolus oriolus
CACCTGTTTGTGGCCACCATAAAAGCTTAACTAGAAAGCCTAAAGTTCCAAATTGGGGGGGGTGGGAGGGGTGGGAGAAAGGGGGAAAGAGGGAAAACATAATGAAAGCTTGTCCTAATATCAAAATACACTTTAACCCATGGAGTGCAGTCTCACAACAGATGGCTGCAATTTAGAACAAAGCCCTGGCAATGAGAAAAACACAGAACTGAGGAGGAAACTCTTCCAGACACATCTTAGTATCATCAAACAGACATGGGCTTGCAGCAAAGACTGGTATCGCACCACCTTATAAAATATGGTGGCCAAAAATCTTGCATCTTAAAAAAATTTAATGTAGGCCTAGAGAGCAGTTGAAAGGAGGTGCCAAGGTCTGTCTAAATGTAGTAATAAACAACTCCACTAAGGAAGAGTTTACAAGGCAAGGAGAAGAGAGTGAAGCCAACAGTTGGATGACACACAAACAATTACAGCGACAAGGGATGTGCTGTAATTTTAATGACACTATTAGCAAGATCCCTTGGTGATTTGTTGCAGTGTTATGCACTCACTTTAACCTTGGTGAGGGGCAGAAACGATGTGCTTAAGGCCATCAGCCCAGTTTGAAAGACCTGACATTAAGGACAAGGCTCCTCATGGCTATCAGTCACTAAGGATGCTTTTTACCCTCAGGAAATAGCTGGGCATTTTCATCCATTATTTTGTTATCAATGTTTTCCCATTTATTGCACATGTAACACTGCTTTTTTCCCCCCCTTGTTTATGTAAATCAGTCTCACTTCTAATCAAAAGTAGGCACAGCCTGTGATGTGCATAAGAGAAGAAATGCATGGTGCAGAATAAAAAGGGTAAGGAACAGAAATACCACCCACTCAACATCCCATGTCTGGGAAAATGTGGTTTTGTAAATGGTTTATCAACAATTTCAGAATTTGCTTTTTTTCTTTTTTAAAATCACTGCTGAAGTAATCACCTACTTCTCCCCTGCCACAGTGCCTTGATTAGCAAGGCTTGCTTCAACTTTTTTTGTTAAGACACTGTCAGCTCAGACTTGGATGGAGAGAGACCATGTACAAGAACATGGTGTGACAGGACAAGGGGGAATGGCTTCAAACTGAAAGAGAGTAGGCCTAGATTAGATATTAGGAGGAAATTCTTCCCTGTGAGGGTGGTGAGGCCCTGGCACAGGGTGCCCAGAGAAGCTGTGGCTGCTCCATCCCTGGAAGTGTCTAAGGCCAGGCTGGACAGGGCTTGGAGCAATGTGGTCTATTGGAAGGTGTCCCTGCCCACAGCATGGGAGTGGAATGAGATGAGCTTTAACGTCCCTTCCAACCCAAACCATTCTGTGATTCTGTAACTGTTTAGATCTCTTTTTCTAGGGATTAACTTTCTCACTCAGCCTATCTTACATATTCTTCCAGCATGCTCTTCCCTTCCTGCACTTTCTTACATTTAACATTAACAGGTGAATGTAGCAAATGTAGGTAACTGTACAGTTCCTCCACAGTTAATACACAGGTAATCTGAAGCAGCAAACTGATTCTTCTCCCTCAACTCCCCCCCCTCAAAAAAAGCCCATGTACACTATTTTCAGGATCTGCTCTGTGAGAAAAGTGTCAGCACAGAACATGCTAATGCTCAGTGTTAAACTGATTCCTAGTCAAAGTTGTTTAAATACACTTAAGCAATATCCATAGGATTTATCATGAAAGCCAAATGCTTTTATAAGCAGTCATTAAACAGCTCACTGTGCTGGCACTGCTGAGGCACTGTGAATCTGGGAGTCTGTTCTGGTCCCCTCACTGCAAGAAAGACATTGAGGGGTTGGAGCACGTCCAGAGAAGGGAACGGAGCTGGGGAAGGGGCTGGAGTGCCGGGAATAGCTGAGGGAGCTGGGAGGGTTCAGCCTGGAGAAAAGGGGGCTCAGGGGGGACCTTCTCACTTTCTACAGCTCCCTGGCAGGAGGGTGCAGCCAGATTGGGATTGGTCTGTTCTCCCAAATAACAAGAGACAGGACACGGGGAAATGGCCTCAAGCTCAGGCAGGGGAGGTTTAGGGTGGCTATTTAGGAAAATTCCTCCTGGAAAGGGCCATCCAGCCCTGGCACAGGCTGCACAGGGCAGTGGTGGAACCCCCATCTGTTCTGATCCGCTTAAGGTGAGGAGAGGCGAGTTTTGCCCCAATCTAAAATTGCATCAAGGAATTAGGTTCTCAGCATACTGGAAAACAAGATTAAAAGCCAAATGAGCTTAAATGTTGGAATCCAAAGCAATCATTCAGCTTATTTTTTTTTTCATAGAGAAGGAAAGAAAGAGATAAAGTAGCAAAGTAGGAAAATGCCAAGAACAATTATGACAAGCACAGGAAAGGGTTTACCACCTCTGTAGGTCGAGCGCTGGCTCACAGAGTGCAGTGGGGAAGGTCATCCTCAGTGAAGCCCCTCCAAGAGCTGCCAGCAAGCCAGCAGCAGAGCAGAGCCACAGCAGCAGGACCAGCAGGGTGGGGCACAAGCAGCCTCACAGGAGCAGCCAGGAGAGTGAAGAACAGCACAGACAGCAAAGACTCTGGCCCTTTGTAGATTTTGCAGCCCTTGCGGCAGGCTGGGCACTTGCTTATAGAGTGGCAATGTCACGTCTACTTCAGAGTAACATGTCTATGGAGAACTCCATCTTTCCTCCCTTAAAGTTCATGGCTGCTCATCGGGATCCAAACGAAGCTCCCTTGATGTATGAAAAAGTTTATTGCTTTTTTTTCTCATATATAAAAATTTTATTGCTTGGTCCCCTGATGTATCAATAGCTTAGTACAAGCTCTTTTAATGGCCTTCCAACAGGATGCCTCATTTTCTAAAATAAAGCCATTTCTAAATTTTTTTTAGAGGCAGTTCAAAGCTAACTTTCAAACATTAATATTCAGAGAGGCAATGGAGAAACATTCCTTACGTTTTTCTTGTTCACTACAACACCCTGGGGGGTGGTTAACAACCATGTGGATACGGCATTTGCAGACATGGTTTAGTGGTGGCCTTGGCACTGCTGGGTGAAAGGTTGGACTCAACGGTCTTAAGAGATCTTTTCCAATCCAAAACATTCTATAATAACTTCCAGTGAGTACAATTGCAAAACCAAAACTGGTCAGCACAACAGCTGAAAATCCCCTCTCCACACAGATGGAGGACTTGGTATGGATTATCTAATTTATCTTAAATAGTCTTCCTTATTACTGTGCTATGAATACTACATAAACATGTATTTCTGAAAACGAGGTCTGCAGAAGAGTAATCATCACCACCACTTGTTCTACTTATGTCTTAGAGTTAACACTACCATGGAGAGGTACCTCTCAATGACTAATGCACTACCATTTCAGAGCTTTATTGAGACTTTTTCCCTTAGGCAATAAAGCTTTTGTGCTTACTTTGATCACATTTTCAAAACCCCAGGAGAAGAAAATGTTTTAAGAACAACCCCACAAAAAAACCACATTACAGATTGGACTGTTTGTCTTATAACAAATATTGACTATGAACGTATGTTACAGCACGAAGATTTTCAGAACTCTCGAATTATTACAGAACTAAAGGCATTCCATAACAATTCTGTAAGTGGACAAACAGGTTGAAATACTTCCTGAATTACAAAATGAAAAAATCAAACACAAATCCCTTTTGTGCAATTATGTTTCTACGTTAATATTTACCTTTACTCAAAAATGAAAGGAGACTTTAAAGTTTAGCACAAATGTGTTATGGAAGCCATCTTAAATTTAAACAAGACCAAGTGCAACTTACAGTGTGTCTTGCTCAAGAACTTCGGTGACATTTCCATGTCATCCCCGAAGCAGCCTCAGCTACACTTTTGAACTGAGATGAGACGCCATACAGCAAAAAACAGGAGGTTAATTTTAAATGCTCTGGGATTGCCTTGGTCTTTACCTCCAGCTGTGTTTTCTTTTCCAATGAAAATCCATGCAAAACTAGAATTCTCTGATTTGTTTGCATATTTTCTCTTTACTATTTAAATATTTTAACTGTTTAGGTATTCTCTGAATTATATACTTTTCGACTAAACTGTAAGGCTGCAGAAAATGCTGAGCAAAATTGCAGAGTATCCTCGTTTCCAACACAAACTTGATAATCTTGGAGCTCTTTTCCAATCTTAATGATTTCATGATTCTATAAGGCAATTAAAAGCAATACAGTGCCAATCCTGTCCAAATGAAATTTGGAGTGAAAGTAGACAACTCTTTTATCTTAGTCTGGAGAGAGGAGGCTCTTCCTAAAAAGATACTTTTTGGACAGCAAACTTCTGCAAGTGTCCAGACAGCAGGAGGGAAGATGCAAACTAACAATACTCTCTCATTTGACTGACAGCCTGTCTTCCATCTCCCAGGAGTCTTCTCTGGGACCTGAACTACTCTCTCTCACCCCACGATCCACTTTTATTTGCTTCTGCCTTCTCCAGTCTAGGCAGTTCCTAATTCTGTGTTAGATGGACACCACCAGGCAGGTCTGAGAGAAGCACAAAGAGTTCTTGCCTCCTTTTGCCAGCACCACCCTAGTGAGTGGCAACAGCTGTGGGAAACGCCCTGTACAGACACTGGATCCATGACTGGAACATCCACTCAGTAAATTTACTAGCTCAGACCCCATGTCTCTACTTCCAGTGTATAAATGAAAGATTTTCAGGGCATGGCCAAGTTCACGCTGGAATATTTCAGAGGAAAATTCACCACCCTCATTTATATCGGGAATAGCTAAGGCTTCCAAAAAAGTTGTTTTAGGGATACTAAAGAGCTCGACAAAAATCAAGGCCAGTTTCTCATCCTTCAACATTTCTGGATATTATCAGAAACTACTGGAAAGGAAAGTTCCCTTAGAGAAACCTATTAAGCCTAAAGCAGCATGAAAGCTCGCCACTGGAATGGTCATGCCTTGGCCAAGCTGCAAGAGACTGGAACAGGCTCTCGCCATGGAAAGGCTTGTGGGCAGAGCGGGGGCAGCTCGTCAGGACCCTGGACAGCACCGCAGGGAGCCGGCGGTGCACACTGCCTAAGGGGGACACGGATTTTAAGAAGGAAGTGGAAAGTCCAGGGAATCACAGAATGGTTTGCGTTGGAAGGGACCTTAAAGTTCCAGATCCTTAAAAGTTCATGCAGTTCCAAGTCCCCTCTGCATGGGCAGGGACACCTTCCACTATCCCAGGTTGCTCAGAGCCCCGTCCAACCTGGCCTTGGACACTTCCAGGGATCCAGGGGCAGCCACAGCTTCTCTGGGCACCCTGTGCCAGGGCCTCACCACCCTCACAGGGAAGAATTTCTTCCTGAAATGCATTCTTCTTGGGTTGCTTCATAAATTCCCCCCGTTTAATACAGAGAAGTCTACACTAAGAAGACAAAAGATTTCTAAGTCAATACAACCCAACAGCACTGCTCAGGCTTGGTACAAAAACTGAGGGTAATTTTGGGTAGAGCCTCACATTTTTAGTACTTTCTCATTTGCAAATGAAGTGGACTTTTTTTTGAGTCTCGCTACACAAACACTCGCACCAACCTCAAAATACAAAATTGACTGTTAAATAAACCTTGTGACAATGGCATAAATTGCCTGAGATTTTTTCTGTTGTTGTATTTAAAAACTTATTTTACAAGCACTTTAGGCAAAAATAACTTAAATTTTTAGAAGCATATTCAGATCTTTGCAAACATTTCAGGTTATTTCTCACAATTTGCCATAAAGCTCTTCTAGAATCTCTCCACTTACGATGAAAAACCAACTCCCTATTCTCTTTTAATAACAAATGGACCTTAAAAAAAAAATAAAGATCTGATCACTATTGTTTGAGAGCACTCGAAAGCAATAAGATGGTCACAAGACTTGATCTGCCTGTTCTGCCCCTTTACAAACTCACTAAAGCTTGCTTTTTATGACTGATTGCTGTGCTGTATTAATCCCCAAGCATATAAAACGAGTCTATTGGAGACTGGGACTCCACTGGGGGAGGACAGGGAAGCTGTTGTCTTCTGAGAATTAATCCATCCTGGAAAATCAAAAGCCAGCCACTCACAATACAGTAATCAGCATGTTCTCCACTATGAAAGCCCTACGTTTCCCTTTTAGAAAACAAAACTATTACTCCATTATGTACTGAAACACACAAAACTCTCTTTATTTTTTTGTGTTTGTTATTATTTGGCTTGTATTTATAGGTAAGTGCGTATTCCATTGGTGGGTATACAACCATCAAGTTAAAAAAACCCCACCCTGTCTATTCCCCATTGCTTAAAAAGAAAAAGGGACTCCCACTGCTTTTTCCACAACCAAAGTTCTCTCTGGATTTGCTTTGTGAACAGGATTTTAACTCTTTATTACCCTAAATAAAAGGAAATTCTTCACATTTTTTTCCTTAAACAGAAAGCACAGAAAGTTCATTTTCTGTTCAGAATATTTTTTTTTCTCACTTTGTTAAATTATCTAACATCAGTTTCCTAAGGAGTGGCACTAAAATAAAAATGTTTGAATTTTTCTAATTATCAAATTAAGAACAACTTCACTTTATTTCAGATGGTGTTATATTTGATGCTCCTTTGTTAGCAAAAGTTTAATTCTTTCCTTTTAAAGTTGAATGGTGCAGCCTTCCAAATAACCCTTTTTTTCCCTTTTTTATAAAAAGAGTAGAATTCTTTCTTTTTTCCATTTAGGTGATAGAAGTATGAATCTTCCATTGTGTTATGGAGATAAAGATCAAAACCCCCTACAAACCCAGCTATAAATCTTATGTGACAGTAATGAAAACACTAAATGAATTCTGGCCTAAACACAATAATTAAGGCTTAAGGAAATCACTGAGAAACCATGTGCTAAAGAAGAACCACAATCACATTTCCATTCAGCCACCAAAAGGCACCTACCTGTGTATGACAGCACTTCAACATAATTTTTAATACCCAACAAAATCTTCCTGTCAAGTTATTTTTTAAAAAGCAAACAAAGCAATTTGCTTATATTCGCATTTATGCTTTGCTAAAGCAAAGAACACTTTTCTCCCCTATTTATTTTTCAAGTAAAAAGTCACTAAAAGCAACAAGAGTTAGAGTCCTTGTTCCTACTGCCATTATCCCTTTTTAGACATCATTTACTTAATAAATGGCTGAAGACAGCAGTTTTTTATCCTTGCATTTAAAACCAACAGGTGTCTAAAATCCCACTGGGTCAATTCCATAGTCCCACCAGGCCAGCATGGCAGACATCAAGATCTTTCTGCTAACTTGAAATGACCTTAGCAGTCCAGCTCTACTCACCATCAGTTTTAAGCAGCACTATGTGTTTCTCAGAGTTCAAAGCAATGTGTACTTTTTTCCATTTTAAAATCAAAAACTCAATTGAAGGAGCAAAACCTCATGCACATGGATGAAGGTCTGTTACATGTAATGTGGAGTTTAAGGACATAAACTTGCCTTTCTATTTAAGAATGGGATTAAATGTCAATAAGAACATGAACATGTTAAGTTTTCTGAGACCACTAAGTTAGATGTGGCTGAAGACAGTCGAACAACAGCAGCCATACACAAGTGCCAGCAATATTAAGCTGCAATTCCTGTTTTGCTTGTGCAGGGAGGATTACATTTTTTGGCTTCCAGTGCAAAGCTATGGCACACACAGAGTTAACTGTGCCCTCCTCCCCCTGCCCCCCAGCTTCACCCCCCTTCTCCCCCATCTCATTCATGCCACATTCCACAGTGGCAGGGCCCAACAACAATATAGGAGGGTACCCAAAATGAAGAGGCAGGGCCTTCCATTATTCTGCCTCTCTTGAATTAATTAACTGGAAATGAGTTTTGTCAATGTTTTGGAAAGGCAGAGGGGTGAAAAGAAACTGCTAGAATTAATCACAGTGAGAAACTACTTCTTCAGCAGTCTGCCAAAGTTCAGAAAACCCATGAGAAGTGCAAAATAAAAGGAAAGTGGGCTGACTTACCCTCCAAAGGAACAAATAAAATTCAAACAAACACCCAAGTCTCCAAAACAGAGACATGCCCCAGTGCAAAGGAATGCAGCATCTGTTGCCACAACAGCTTCAGCTTTGGTTTTAATATACTTGTCATGAAGACTGAAAGGTATCAAGGCAGAAAAGACAGTTTACTAATAATTTAAATAGACAAAAGTCACGTTGTGTTTAATTCACTAAATATTTAAGTACATCCAACATTCCCTTGATCCTTATATAAATAGAGATATTTAGGTCCCATGACTGAAAATTAGTAAGTTTGCTTGTTTAGCCCTGACTCAGCATATATCTTTTATATGGGGAAGGCAGCCTGCAAAGGAGCTCTTTCTTTGTAGAGTTTTTTAACAATAGTTATCTCCAGGTTCAGCAAAGGAAATTATAACAAGTCGATACTGCACATATGACATTCTTCTACTGATGAAAAAAGAAGTAATGAAATTCCAACCAACTGACAAGAAGGACCTTTTTTCACAAGCTGATTTACCCAGATATACAGAAAACACACAGGTGTCCTTTTGTTTACAGCAAAGGAAGGCAGAAGCATCATCCTGCAGTTTTTCTGAGAACAAACATAACATTTCCAACAGACTGGCACTAAAACTGAAAAAACTGATTGCTGAGCAAGGGAAAATATTTTACAAGAGAAATACCCTTTTATTGATTTGACTATTGTTAATATTTTTGGTCAGGAGGGCTTTTTCCTGACTGACCGCAGAATTAACTTGTCATCGCGTTGCTGTATCTCCAAGCCCATCCTCTCGAGGGCAGAGCTGTCTGCCAGCCCCTTCTGCTCCATCTGCGCAATCAGCGCCTGGTTCCGCTCATTCTGTTCAGTGAGATTCCGGATCGCATAAACTGCCCACTGGCTCACAACTGCAGGGTGGAGTTAAGGATCATTTTTTTATTTAAAGATGAAGCATTTATTTTGATTTATTACTGCATTCACCTCTCCCAGCCCTCCCCCAACCCCTTAAACCCAGAAAACTAGTAGAAATCAAGGGTTTGAAAAAGGAAGACATTTACAAGTGCTGACACTGAACCTGCAAATATTTGCATATGAAGCCATTTAATTTTAAAAGAGGTATGTCCTTAAACTTCAGGTGAATTTACTAGGGTTTATATTGAGTTAAAAAACTCCAAGCAAACAAAAAAACTCCAACCAAATGAACTGCAGGAATTAAAAAGACATACTGTTTTAAACCAAAATTACACTCAATTGAAATGTTCCAATGATCTTCCCAGTGAGCTTAAATAAAAAAATAAGTCAGTTGTTTATGATCTGAACACTTCAACACTACACTTCCGAGCACTGGCAAACAAAATAAGCTGTACATCACGTACAGGAAAGATGACTATTATTTTCACTGCAAAAGTTGAAAAGATGTAGAAAAAGACAACTTATCCAGGTTAACATGTGAAAATAGCATAAATAATGTCAGAGACACTTAAAATTCTTTGACTTCTAATATAACCTAAACTCAGACCTTTATGCCTGGGTGCTTTTACACACTTGCCAGAAGACCAGACACTACGATCACTGGCAGGGAGCTCCCGCTGATGTTTAAACGGGCACAAGCTGCAACTCATTCACCTTCCAAGGTGGTCCCTTGAGGCCAGGATTGAGGCGCATGTCAGGGCTGTAGACAAAGGATTTAAATTCCCAGGATTATCAGCCAGGAATCTTCCAAGCGAAATACAGTGTTCATTTTATGAAGTGTCAGAGATGTTGGTCCCAATTCTGCAGCTGAGAAGTTGTTATGATATAATCTTTCCCAAGTTACCCTTACAGGAGCCAAGCCTTTCTGAATCACGAGTAGTTTGCCTGCAGGGCACCAATTATTTACTGCATGTAGCTTCACATCCAGTAGAAGAATATGCATAATTTACTCATCTCCTTGACGTCTTTTGGGTTGGGGAGCATCTAAGCACAGAGATAAATGTTCTTGTGGGCATTTGCCAGGGGGTGACAGGAGGGGAAAACTCAGCTGCGGAAAATGGGAACTTCAGACAAAACAACAGAAGAGAGGAACTGGACTTAAACAAACTTACACAACCTCAACAGAGAGAGAAGGGTTTAGATGAAGAGTAGCTTGGACACAGACGGGAAGGGAACAGCCCTGCATTGGCATGTGTCAGTGAAACAGCCTTTTAGTAGCAGTTTATATTTATTTTCACATTCAAGAAGTCCAGAATTGAAAATCAAAAATAATAAAGCATTAACTACTGTGGAGCTTTTTCCCCCCTGATAGACCTCTTTATGTCAGGAAGCATGCTGCACACCTTCTTCATTCAAAAAAATTCCAGTGTGAGTAATGACAGAGGAGACATATTAAGACCAAAATGAATTATGCATCACATCAAAGCATTAACAGGTGAACACAACAGAGGATATCAATATAATCTCTTCTGTCAGTGCATCACTTTCCTAAGAATTAAGTGAAAAGACAAGTACCAATCTACATTTGAATTACATAAATTTGATATTTGCACTGAAGATTACATTTGAGTATAGAAAACAACAGTAAGATGCCAAAGAAATAAAATCATACATGTGCAGACTCTCAGTCATTAGCGCCAATGGTGAGAACAGATTTCAGAGCAGCAAAGCATGCAAGCTGATGAATGCAGATGAACCAAGGCTGACACACGGCAGGTCTTTTCCAGGTCTGATTTAGGGCACGTCATGAGCGCCGAAAAGTAACGTGAGGATCTCCCAGTGGAGAGAAACATGCTACCACCCTCCCTGGCTCAGCTCCCAGGAAGAGGGGGCAGACTTTTCTTGTTGTATTCCTAAAATACGGCTTCTGCATAAAATACAGCACTTACATCAATGCATATTTTCTATAATATTAACAGCAATTTTCAGAGAGTGACAGTTCTCAATCTCACAAAGTGCCACACAGACAAAAATAGTACTGTCAAAACTTTTGTGTGTATTAGCCTTGGGAATGATCCTGCTACTATCGTCTTTATGTCCTTCAACACAAACCCACTGCTAAACCCCATGGAAAATGCTCTTTTCCTATTACCAGATCCATTCATGCTTACATAATATCTAAGACATCCCCATTATCTTATGAACTCTATCACCATTATGGCATTTATCATTACTGACTACTGTAGCTGAAGCTGCAAAATGGTTTCAATAACGTTTTCACTCCTTCAGAAACCCCTTTCTGTGTGCAGGTTTTCCATTGTGACCACAGCCATGAATATTCATGATCCCCTTGTTCGCATACTGGGGGAGGATGAGGCCTTTGGACAGCTCGAAGCAGACCCTGGCAGACTTGAGTGTCTGCGGAGATTAAAGCCAGTCCCCAGCTAATACTCACATTACCCTCTTGCTCCTCTCCAAAGACAGAGACACAGAGAGAAAATTAAACATATTCGAGAGTCTCTAATCCTACCTACACTTTAAACACTTTATTGTATGCACAGCTTTAGAAAGAGAGCTTCTAAAGTTGCCATAGTTACTACAAATATGAGCGTGAGCCTGTTTGTTGTGAAACTGCACCAAAGAGAAGCAACACAGCAACCATAGCAGGTTTGATTGCACAGATTTGTCTAGATTTTTCCAAATGGGCATATTACACTCTCAAATAAGTTAATATTATAGACAAGTGAAGACTGTGATATTCTGTCACAGGGAAGAGGGCATACAAAAGGAAGAAAACAATTCATTTCATTTTGCAGAAGCCTCATCACTAGACTATCTATGTTTAGGGACTGAAAGGAAACATTTCTGTGCATTTATAGCAACCCTTTTCCAAAATCCTTCAGTACTGTGTGCTTTGGGATTCCTGTGCTATTTTGACATATACAAATAACAAAACTGAATCAACTTGCCCCGTCTTCCATACTTAAGTATGGAACATACTTCATTCCAGAAATTAAAATTTAAAATCATCCTCTGGGTTGTAACTTCAATTGTCAGGGAGAGGGAAACACAAAGAGAAAGGAAGAAAGGTGGAGAAAACTGTCCCCTAAGGAAGAAAAACGTTACTATCTGGAAGCCATGAAAATCTATGCCACTAAATCCTGCGTAAGCTTTGCCACTGACTGCAAAGGGAACTTTTCACAATTCTTCCAGTTCTTTTCACTTGGATTCTGCTACAAGAGGTTGCTGGAGTCAATGCAAGAGCACAGTGACTGGTTTGTAAGTTTAATGGGGTGTGAAAATACAACGGTGTCCTGCCAGGAACCGCTAACCAATACTGCTGGAGAGGAGGACATACAGACCATTTCTCAGGGAGAGCATTCCACCTTCTCATTCTTAGTCCAATTGGACAAGCCCACTGCAGCCACGAGGACCCCTACAAATAGTTCTATAAAGCAATTTGGATTCTATGGATGACAGAGAACAGAAAAAATTATTAATGAGGTTGGAAGCTGACGAGGTAGATAAAAGGCAATGCACAAACAATCTTGGAAGTATGTTGTATGTTGCTTGAAAAAGGCATGTTTTAGAAGTTAATTATTATTATTAAATAATACGGGATACTGAAGGGATGACAAGGAGAATGAAATACGTACATCTGTTTTCCTAAGTTCCCTTCATAGTTATTGATACTGAAGGATCTCTAAATATAACATTCTTGGTGGAGAGTTTGATTTATTACATAGTGTAGGGACTTTTTTTTTTTAAATTAGACTGTTTCCTGCACTACAGTCAGTTTTTCGTAACTAAATTATTACTTAGGAACTTTCTTCCTTACGAGTAATTAGGTCTTATGCGAAAAAGAGGGTATCCTTTGCCCAATCCAATTACCTCATTTAAATCATTTTTTTTTTATTATTTAAATAGGAATTATATTTTAATCAAATACAAGAAGATATACAAAGCCTTATTAAGAAAGCCAGCACGCACAGGTTGGAACCCTCATCAAATGGGCTGTTTATGTAATCTATTGCTTAAAGCCACCCAACTTTTCTAAGAGCTATTGTGGAACAGGTCTGTAGGACTGAAAACCAGAGGTAATGAAAACACAATTTTTGTATTGTACAATAATTATATTTCTTCCCGGCCTTCAAGAAGTAATCCAATTATCATTAAAACTTCTGTAGACTGGAATGAAATACTGAAGCATCACTTAGAGTCACTTCCACCTGCAGACCTGACTGGACCACACTGAAAAGACATAAACCCTTTTTCTTTCCAGTCTTTTCAGTCCTTTCAAGCACTTTTGTTTCACAGCACCTTGAAGATAATTCCTCCCACCACGAAAAGAGGTCTCCACACCACTGCCACAGCTGTTCATCACAGTTTGGAGCTGTGATGGAGCATACTTTGCAAGACAGTCAGGATTTTGGCCCCTCACCATCAGCCAAACTGCTTACAAAGCTCTACAAGTTTCTTTCTGTCTGGGGTTTTAGTAGTTAAATTAAGTTCTAGAAGCTGTATATGATCAGAACATTTCCTTACAACTCCTCTACATTTTTATGTGACTTCTACCTGTGATTAAGACATTATCAAAAAAGTAGTAACAGAAAATGTAAAGAATTAAAGATTTGATGTTAATTTATTTACTTATTTTCAAGCAGCTAATTTATATTTTTAGAATAAATGTTTTGGACGGTATTTATACTTGGCATTGAATTACCAGCATCAGAAAACATCAAGAATTCATCCTATACAAACTTAAAATATTTTGCCTAGAAGGTAGCAAAAAAAAAAGTCTAGAATACTCCAGTTGCCTGTATTTTCATTTATTCCACAGCTGTTCTTATCACCTATGATTGCAGTCACCACATTCTGGGTTTAAAAGCTAGAAATGGGCAGTACTGTATAAACTGGGAATGCCCCTTCTTCCCTCCCCTGCTTGACTCTGCTCTTGCAGAGCTGACATAGCACAACCCATCTAGTCTAGAAGCCTCCAAAATACAGAGACACCACTGGATGCTGGCAGAGGCATTTATCCCTGATCACAATTTTTTAGGGGTAAGATTTGTAACACTGGGGAAGTGAAAGCAGATGTTTCTGCTACAGGCAACTCTCACCTGGTCCAAGCGATCGGTCAGAGGGTTGGACCATCCAGTACCAAACAAGGTTCCGTCTCCACCACAGCGTGGCAGCAAAGCTTCACCGGACAGCACGTGTGGCATCAAGAGCTTGCAGCCAGCCCTTCCCACTCCTCACCTGCAGCCCTCCCCCCAAAGGAAGCTGCTCCCACAAAATATTCCAGTGTAGACAGAAAGCCTATCCCCAAAAATCTGAACTGGTGTTTGCAGCTTCAATTCTGCCCTGCAGAACATGGCTTTGACACAGATTTTAAATTACACCATCTCAGAACAGACAAATGGACAAAACCAGTTGGTTTAAAGTCATCAGTTTCAATACTAGGTCAACATTCTCCGTTAATTCACAGCCTACAGAAAACAGGAAACATCCACAGCACAAAATAATTGTACATTAAATACTTTTTCCAGTTCTGAAGCCCTCGCTAACCTCCCACGCCAGTAGTGCTCCTCTTGCAGAGAAACACCATCTTTCTGGCTACCTTCATTTATCTCACTCTCTGAGCAGTCTACCCATGACCTGCAGTGATTAATCCATTTCTTTAAAAGTGTGCCTTGTGGGACACAGGCTTCCTTAAAATGGGACTTACACCTTCTATATAACCAGCACCACAGGCATGTTAAACCTCATGTATGACTTTCAGTGACAATTCATCCATTTAAGTATCTATGGCCAACAAATATACTTTGAAGATCAGAATGGACTATTGAACCTCTTTTTCCCAACACTTCTGCACAAACACAGTCAGCTTCTCCTGAAATCAAGCCTGTCAGTTCTGTTCCATGCACAAGATGCTTTCATGCCTTTTCTCTGAAAGACTTTCAGTGTTGAACTGCAAGATTTCACCATGTTCCTACATAAACTGTCCTAGTGGTAAATACCTCACTTGTTACAGCCTGTGATTTATTTGTGGCTTAGATTTGTTTAGAATTGTTTCCAAACACATCTTTTCAGCATAGATTTAAAAAAAAAAATTCCCAGATCATAACCAGCATTTGGTAAAGCATTTTTTGCACGAACTAAAGAAAGAAACCAACGGAGATACTCCAAGGTTTGCATAATTGGTGTGTCTCTTCCCTCAATTTATGTTTTTCAGCATCCTCTTTGAAGGACAGGCACCAGAAGTAGGTAACAAAGTCAGCCAAAATTTGCTGTCTGGCCGATTATAGGTACAGCAGTTTCCTGGCCCTTTGGCCATGAGTAGTTCAGAAAAAGTGAAAAACAACAGCTCACAATATCCAGTTGCTGTATATCTAATACATAATTAAGAATATGTATGTATATGTAATACCTACTGTGCTCCCACAAGCAGAGTTGAAGCTCTCCAGCCATTCACATTTTCACACCTTTTCAGCACTGTCCAATGCTGACAGCCAGGGCAGATCATGAGGCTCATTCGAATTCCAAGGCTTGCCTATTTTTAACTACATCCTCACAGCTAAATGGCACTCTGTGTTCATTAAATGGCATTTACTACTTCAGAAATTCAAAATTTCCTGGGACATTTCTTACCTAGAGTCATACAGGAATTTTTCTCCCTAGATCACTGGTATTTCTGGGTTAACAGTTCTGAGCAGTATTATGCACCCAGATTGCTACTGGCCTTTAATGCCTGCCAACTAAACATTTAATCTGTATTCTATGAGCTGCCTTTCATGTTCTGCGGGACTTAAAACGCAGTGCCAGAACATCTTAGCATACTATGAACTTAAACACAAAATTTGGGTCCAGCACTCCAGAGTTACAAAAGCCATAGGACATGTTTAGCTCTGTCAGGCTATTTTTATTATAATGTCTCCTATGCCAAAGCTTACAGAACTTTCAAAAAAAATTAAGCCATAACCTCCAGCTTGTTTTTGTTTTCCCTATACCCAGACTTGTAATGCCAGCTTAAAACCAAGAATATGACAAATTCATTTTTTGCTGCTTAGGCTGCCAATTTTTTTGTAAATTATGACTTACATTTTTAATAGAAACCTGTAATTTATGAGCGACTACAAATCATCTGGTTTTAAAGCAGAAAGAATCACACTCTTGATCGATCTCAAGCTAGTACTTCACAGTTAGAATATTCAGTTCTTTCACTCCCTTCTTCTACAATAATGCCATTTTAAGAGTTCATAACGACTAAATCTGTTAGCTATCTGTAAGAGGTACCAGAGTTAGCAGGCTGCTATGTTAAAATGAAAAAGCTTCAACTACTGTTATCTTGCTGTTAAAAAATTCTCTTCCCAAGTATAGAAAAAAAATGCAAAATTCCATTAAGTTGAAATTCATGTATCAAATTACTATTCAAACCTATCACAAACACTGAGATGTGAAGCAATGAAGCACAGAGGGATGGTAATTCTACTCACAAACTGATTATACATCAGGCAGGCTGTAGTCCTTTTAAATTTCCTGGGACATGGAAAGAAAAAGGCTCCACTTTTACACAGAAATATACTCACGTGCATTTATATGCATACATATAGGAATAAACAGCTTTTCTAAAATGCTTTAAATTGGCAATTATGGAAGTCAAAACTTTCCGAAATTTGGCACTACACTTAAAAACCCAATCTAATTCATGCCTGAGATGTGGTCAAGCTAGTTATAATTCACCACTCTAAGACAGATGATGAGTTGAGCTGACACAATTTGGACTGAAGCTCTTTTTCTGTTTAGAAATGTGAGAGATTCATCCTTTTATACAGATCCAACAAGGATTTGTATGCCACCTTCTCTTTCAGCACAGTACATGCGTATTTTATTGATTCAGGGTCTCTTAGTAACAGCGTAACTTCCCCCCTGCTGCTTATGGTCATTTCAAATGTCACTTTATGACAAATGATCCAAACAATGAAGGTAAATGAAACTCCAGTTCCATGGCCACAGACACCAAATGATGCCCAGTCTGCATCCAGAAATAACAACCATTAAATAAATGGGTGTTTTGAAAGATGCAACTAAATTATAACCAACTATTTGTTTAGCAAAATAGCCATTAGCCACAATTCTGTCTACAGTTTCAGGGAATGGCTGCACCTCCTTAAGGAAATCTCCTCACTCCAAAAGAAAGGAAAAAATCCACAAGGCCAGTGGAAAGGACTGCAAATATATTCCGAATGAAGAAGGAAAGGTTAGGTTTTGGAAACCATTTGCAAATCGAAAGAACAAAGTTTAACCAAAGATCTGAGGAAGTGAGGGCAAACAATTTAAGGCTCAGGAAGGAGCTACACAGGAGAACACATTTCGCCAGCTGAAGATAAAACTGTTTTAATTACAGTGATCAAAAATGGGACAACAGAAAAATGTCAGAATAAAGATATTATTCAAAGCATTGGTTAGATGACATCCAAATATTCTTTGGAGGCATGCACAAGAAAAAAATGTCAAGAAGACAGACTGAAATATGATAAGGTGGTTGTAGAAGGCATTCCACTCTCAACAGTATTTCTGAACCACTCCTAGCTTTACTTAAAAAAACCAAAAATCTTTGGCTCTCAAATTTCTAGTGCTCCATCTCAGCCCAGAGGGGAATTTTTCACAAGTAAGTCTACAGAGAAATCAAGGAAGCTGTTTAAGCTATAAAAGCAGTGAAATATTATATATTTTCATTTCTTTTTTTTTCAGAGGGTGCTCCTGATAACTAAAGATCCACTTCCTTTCAAGAATTCAAGCCTGCCATGGATTTAAATCCACCAAGAGGATTAGAGAAGAGGACAAATATGACAATATTTGGTTTAGAAATAGAGTTATTAACTTTAATTCCTCACTTCTACATGCATGAGTTGGTGCCTACAGAGATTACGTCTCACAAAGGATTAGAAATATTAGAATGTAACATTTGAAAGAGCCTTCTTGCATTCTATATAGCTCTGTTACATTTCCTCCAGCTTTAAGAGGGACCCTGTACATCACATATTTCTTAATGGTGATAGCTGGGTAGAAATGAGATACAGAAAAATAGCTTCATATTCACATCTCTGAAAATCTGCGTTACTATTTTATAAACTCTCAAGGAAATTACTAACACCACCACCACCACCCCCTCTCAAACTCTAAATTTCAGTATTTTTAAACTATTTTAAGTATTTTCAGTATTTTAATCATCCTGCAGGTGCTCTAAAAAATGAATTTTAGGAATTAAACAATCTGCAACCTGAAATGTACCGTTAGAAATTGTAACTTTGTTGAATGATAAAACACAAAGTGTCATCTGTGGTAATTTCTGGAAGACAAAAAAAAGGTTAAGCGCTTTAATTTCTCAGAGTATCTATTTCTGTACTTAACACTGCATTCTTTCTGTGGTCTCAAGTATTTTTCATATGAGGAGAATGTTGCATTTGACAGGAGAAAAGTTTTCCTGGGGAACAGTGTGGAAGACAGAATTAGCACATGTACAACATCTCACAAGAAAACCTTGTATTTTTTTTTTCATTCTAAAATAAACATTTTCTGGCAATAAATACTTGAGAAGTGCAGTCTTTGTGTCAGAATTTAGACCTACCAAATATGCTTAATGTGGTATGTTTTTTCCTTGGTTCTCCACCTTTAACTGAGTTTTGCACAGAAAAGTTTGCAGCATCCAGAAAAGAAAAACAATGAGTTAACACATGGAAGTTGTGTTATCTCAACTCTTTGGATGTGCAGCCAGTGTTAAGTGAGATGTAAAGCAAGATTAGGTTACACGAGTGCCTCCTGTGCCCTTTCCAACATTCAGCTCCTCCCCCTTTGGAGCTTTATAATAATCCCACTCAGAACACTTTAGGCAATATACTGAAAAATCTACTTGGAGTGGAATCAAGATATCTTCGGTCCATTAACACCGATGTAAGAAAAGACTGGATAACTTGGCAATGCTTCTTTCAAGAGTGTAAAAAACACCCTTGATAGTGACAGCAGTAGGCACTGGTAGGCAGGTGACCTTCCCAACTACAACCAAAAGTGGTGTTTGGAAAAAGCTGCTTGGCTGAAGCCTCTTGGAAATCACTTCAGAAACTAGCCTACTAAAGCACCAACCTGATAGAACATTGAGGGATTCCCGTCTAAAGCCATACAGGCCCCTGGTCTCCCTGAGTCACTAACAAAATACAGGTACAAAGAATTCACAGCAACTTGCAGAACAGGGCAGGATTTCATCTGCTGAATCAGGTGAAAGAAATAAGCCCCTCACAGACTGTTCTTGCTCAATGAATAACCACACTTGTACCTGTTCCAGCTTCTCATCTGACCAACTCTTCTCTGTACCTTACAATTACATGCAGACGGAGTTCAAGTTTGTGCATATGTCACAAAGCAGGAATCCTCCACTCTCTCCACTCTCTTAAAGACAATTCTCAGCACATAGGAATTGAATTAGTCTGAACTGGAACATGGCAATACAGAGACTTCTTGCTTTCCCAGTTCCATCTATGGTGGAATCATAGAATAGAATCACAGACTGGTTTGGGTTGGAAGGGACCTTAAAGCTCATCTAGTTCCAAACTAGTTCCGGCTCTAGTTCCAAACTCATCTAGTTCCATGGGCAGGACACCTTCCACTAGACCAGGCTGCTCCAAGCCTCATACAACGTGGCCTTGAACACTTCCAGGGATGGGGCAGCCACAGCCTCTCTGGGCAACCTGTGCCAGTGAGAACAGGTAGAGTTGGCTTCCACTCAGCTGTTATTTTATTTTGCCTTTGGCTCTATGAATGAAGGGTTTAGACCAACCGATTTATGTTCTTAACCTGTGCTGACAAGTCCCATTCTTCCACTGCTGACCTCAACCACTGCTTGTTAAAGTCACAGCGACACATTCAGTACTGGTTGATAGCAATAAGATGTTTGCAGTGCCCTCTGTGTCATCTTTGGACGACACATAATGCAAAATGGAGGCCCTCTATGAAAGAATACGCTCTCCCTTAGGCCAGGTAGCCTTCAAACTTGTGCAGCAAAGCAAGTGTCAATGTGAGGAGGAAAAGGGTAATTTGACAGAATCACAGCACGGCCTGGGTTGGGAGGGCCAAGTTCTGTCCAAGTGGGCAGAACGTGACTGGGCATGAGGAGATCTTTACAGTTCTCATCAGCAGTGTGGGTCCTTTACAGCGACCATATAATAGTGTGATTTTGTGTATGCTTATGAAAATACAGAATCAAATAGGTCACATCAAACTACTTAATGCACTGCCAGTGCCTGAAATGAGCTTTCCAAAAAAAGGCAACCATTGCTGAAGTGACATTGTGCTGCATTTTCTTGGCAACACACGCGGGATAGCCACATGTACATGAAAATGCTCAGCTCTGTGATGGCTCACTCTAAAAAGTCAACTCACTCTCCTATTTTTGCTTTCTACTGGCTCCCATTCAGCGGCGAGGCTGTTTTACAGCACGTGGCCTGTTTTAGGTTGCACTCTGTAACTTAGATAAAAATGTCTGTAAGCTCCCCCAAAAGTCCTTAATGGCATCTTGCAAAAACAAACTGCCATTGTTGTAGACCATAGCAACTCTATTTCCTCCAGCTTTAGCCAGTTTCATGAACCACAATTATACTTGCTGCTGCCATGAAGTCAAAAGTATTTTCAATCTACCTCTCAGATGACTGAATATAATAGAAGCAGCTTTGGACGGAGTATCTGAAAATTAACGTACTCTTTCTACATTTTCATCCATTATTCAAACTAAGGGATCAGTGGATGGATATTCGTATCAACCACAGTTTTCCTTCCACAAACGCTGAAAACTCTTACTCCTAAAACATAGCTTGCTGGGTGTTTACTCACACATATAACATATATGTATATATGCACACACACATATAAATATATATCCTCACAGCAGGATACATTTTCTTCATGTATGTCTGGTTTCTTGGCTAACAGAAAACTGTGTTAATTAACAGTTTAATATAAAATAGATACTTAGATAAGGTCATTCTGATTAAATCCAGACACTGACAACATCAATTTATTGAGACACCTTCTATAAGAATCTCAAAAGGGTAAGATTGGCAAGCAGCCTGAAAAAACAGGAATATTCCATCTTCAAAACTGCAGTTCACTTCTGACTTTCAAGTTGTACCACTAACTAAAAGCCATTATATTGCAGTACTCTGGATAATATTTTTTTTTTCCCAAAATAGTAGTAAATATTTCTACGGACAGCCACTCAAAAGCAAAAAAAGGCACATCTGTGTGTGCTACTCATGAGCACAAATGTCAGAAAGCAGTGAAAAACCAAACAGCTTAGTTAATGTAAACTGAAAAGTCTTCAATAATAAACACGTCAGTTTGTTTAAAGCCTCTCATAAGCACCTTTTTTGAGTGATTAGGGTCAAAAGTATTTTGATCAGAACGGGCTGACCTCCCTCCTCATGTTTACCTTAAGGAAATGGAATCTGTGAAAGGGATGCTGGAAGGAGCAGGAAGAGCTTAGGATGAGGTAAAAGGCAGGAACAAAAGGAAGGGCTCTTGTCTGATGACAGAGCCAGTCAGAGATGAGGAAGATGATGACTCAAGAGAGTTAAATAGAAGATATTTGAATTTAGAACACCTTTTCAACACAAGTAACCTGAAAAGCAGGATTCAGAGTAAATTTTTTACTGGTATTACCCAGATAGGCATCTCCAACCCACTCTGCTATCCTTTAGCAGGTTGAATATATTTGGTTTTAAGCACACGTTACAAAGGTAAAGCACAATGTTCCCGCTTTTCAGAAACTGAACAAGAAACTGAATTTTCAAAACTAAAAGATTAGTTCATACAGGAATGTCTTCTTAATGTAAAGGCAAATAACTGCTTGCATTTTGAAACACCCCATTTTCCTTTGAAACAGGACAGTTATGATTAGGACACAGGCAATCCATGGAAGATTTAACAGGTATAGAAAAAGTGATATTAAACCTTCTTAGTTTGATCTTAATGAACTGCATCTCTCCAGACTCACTCTGTTTACTTTTTGTCCTGTGCTGAAAGCCTAATAGCCACAAGTGGAAAATTTGGCATCCTTCAGCACCTCTCTGTTGAATTTACATGCAAAGCTGTAGTAACTGGAAAATTAAAATATCAATTCAAATAATGAGAGGTACAGTAAATTTGTTTTTAACTGTCCATAATAATCCTCATGCCTGTAACTAACAGGAGTGGTGGTTTGTTTGCTTTTACTCATGAAATATCCTGAAGGAAAAAACCTGTTTGCTAGTATAAACGTAGAAGTTACAAGTCTGAGATGTAATTAGACAAGATAACAGTTCTCCCAAACCAGGGACTGAAAGATGAATTTAAACAATTAATTAAAGCAATGCAAACATGTCAATTGAATTTCGTAAGCTGTAAACTCCCGGGTAGTTTTGTGCACATTACAGAACTGTTCAGGATCTCAAAGGATGCAATTTTAAGGTAATGACAGGTTTACAAAGGAATTTATTTAAGGATAAGAGAAGACCCATTTCCTCTTTCAGTATGCTTCCATATGCTACAAATAAAAAGATTTATCAAAGAATTCTTCCTCTCAAAGGTAATAAAGAGCTCCTTTAACATCTAACATGGCAGTCCAGCTTGTCCTGATAAATTGCACACTTCAGGGAAATTATTTTTTTTCTATCCAGAAAAAAATCCTATCGCTTTTACCACAAAAGTTACATTTTTTGGTGAGAAATTCTGTATGTGCAATTTGGAGGTAGAACTTTTCTAGTAAAATGGAGAAAACACAATGACAATTTAACTGTAGAGCTTGGGTGACTTCAAAACAGATTCAACAAAAACATGCCTCTACAAAGACTCACAAAGAAATCTAAGAAATTATTATATTAAAGGATTCTGGGTGAAGCCTTTTCTGGTCAGTTTTATCCAAGGAGAAATCCAAGTAACACAGCCTGAAACCACAAAAACAGGCACTAGGAATAAGGATGTAAAGTGAACTTTCTGGCCATGACTTCTTGAAGGAACCGTGTCTGAAGAGCTATGCTTTTTCTTGCAGCTTTCCACCCCACCTTGGCAAACTGCACATGAGCCACTGTGGTCCCTTCCAGCCTTACCCATTCAGTGATTCTGGGATTTGTGCCAGGCAGGACTGGGGTGCACAGAGAGAGCAAAGAAACAGTCAGATCTCTTAGAAGAAACATTATGCAATGGATTCAGGCCTCTACATGCTACTAAGGACCTGGTTTGCGGTGTCCAAAAGTAGCAGAACATGCTGCAAAGCAGATGAAAGTAGAGACAGATCTAAACTGCTAATGCCTCTTCTGCTTCCCTGTGTACGACCTGCTGGGAAGGCAGCAGATGAGGAACGTTAGAGGCAGGAGAGCAGCAGGGGAGCATTAACTTCATGTAGCACAAGAGCACCTGGAATAGCAGGGGGTCAAAACAATAAACAGCAATAGCCAAGAGCTGCACTCCAGAAGCTGATGCAGCAAACTTTGTCACACCAGGCAAGTTCCCCTCATGCCCATGTGCTACTCACTTTTCCATATCCCTCAATACTGTATGCTACGGATCACTGGTGAAAGCTCACATTAAGAGGTGTTATTATGGCTTTAAAAACCAAGTAAACAAAGTTTTATCCTCTAGTAAGAAGTTTATGGTACAGCCATAAAATGTCAGCCTGTATCAAAAGGTGCAAGAAGTTCTACTTTGCCCAAAACACAGTAAAGACTCCCATGGTATTTTATTTTCCTTTCATTCAAGATCATAAATTACAATTCTACCCTTTGAGCATCTCAAACTTAATCCTCTTTTAGTACAGCTAAAATGAAGGATTAATCGTAGAAGTGGTTGCACAGCTGTGCTTTTCAGCAAAGGACAGTCACTTGGGACCAAAACTCCTTACTAGGTTTTCTCAGGGCTGCTTTTCCACTTAGGGAAAGGTAACTTTCCCTGACCATCCCACCACATCCAGCAGTGCCCATTACCAGACTTGGACCATGGAAATACAATTCTGCCACTCAGTGCACTGTCAAGAGGCACACTGTCAGGTCTACAGGAATACTGAGGACGTAAAACTCGCGGATATAAAGCATCAAACTGAGTAACTCAGAGGATACTTACCACCTCTTGCTCCTCCACCCAGCTTGTTAACATTGTGCTATCATCTACATTGTTTCATCATTTTAAGATATATTTATATGTAGATGATATTCTGCAGCATGCAACTGCGAGAATATGAAACATTTTCACTACTCCTTTTGTTTGTTTGTTTGTTGATACTTGTTAAAAAGAGTGCTTTTTCTAATACAATCATCTAAAAACCTGTTTCATGTATTCAGTATAAAAAAACTGACAAGACTGTACAGGAACGACATTCGATTTCCAGATGCACTTATCAGAAACCTACAAAGAGCTAATGATTAGATGACCAAAAATCACAGCTCAGTCACTGAACACACTTGTATTTACTCGAAGAGATGGATAACTCTGCTTAACAACTGCTTATCTTCAATATCAGCAATAGCAATCCATTTTTGAAAGTTTCTGCTCTTAAATTCCAGATAAACAGATCTCTAATATGAAGCACTATGCCATTTATATTAAAATCTCCCCAACATTTCAGTAATTTGCATCACTGATTTTCTCAATTATATGTATTTCCATAACAGCTTGCTAGCCTTGTCTCTGCTTAGAACAAGCTCCCCAATCTGATTTAATATGCGTAGAGAATCGATGGGGTACTTATTTCAGTTTCCTAAACAGATTTCGGTGGAAGCAAAAGCTCTAAAATCTGATACAATGACCAGAGTATGAAATCAGATTTCTGTCACAGCTCTTTGAAATAGGCACTTTGCAAACCAGTAATATTTATTATTTTAGGAAACAGAATGTAACCACAGTTAATGTACTTAGAATCCAGTTCATGGAAGCCTGTTTCTGCCCTTGCTCACTTCTGAACCATTTAAATATAACCTAGAAGCTCATGAGGCCAGTTACATTGAGATACGCAGTGAAAGCAATGCTGATATAAATCTGTGAAACCCTGTGAAATCTTTTCTCATGAGTCATATTCAGTAAACAGAATTGTTTTGTAAAGGATACAAGGATTGTTGTCATCAATGCTGCAATTGTCCAGAATCAAGGAAATGCCATCCAAGTCATACACCTAAATAAAACAAAAGTTTAATTTAACAGATGTCTCAACAATATTAACAATGTTTCATGCAAGAAATACGTAAACACGTAACAGGGATGTTTGTTTCATCAAAAATATTAAACATGCTAACATGAATTGCAGAGTAAACCTGCTGTTTTCAGCATGCATCTCACAAAACAGTAACACAAGCGGGCACTAATTTCACATTCTCCCTTCATTTAGCAAGTGTTTGACTGAGGTATTTTCTGCTTCTCACACCAAGCCAAATAAGCTATGCTCACTGACAGCTCATGCTTGCTCCAGAAGGAAGAACCATGAAAAACTGGAGTAAAAAAGTAGGAAAAAAAAAAAGTTGAAAAATACCTACACCTACACACACACACAAGTTTGCATGAGGCCACATCTCCTGTACCTTCAGTAGCAATGCATTACTTGTATGCATCCAGCACAAATCCTTTATAACAAGTAAGAGATGCTGATGTTTTTCCTTTGAGAAAGTGTTCCTTATGTTACTAGCAAATGAGCAAACTTAGTTCCTTGGGCATACATACACATGGGAGTTCACAAACTGCTCTACTACATTTGTGTGTGTGTGTGTGTGTGTGTGTGAGATAACAGCACATAATCCTAACAGACTCATACACATACACTTTACCAAGTGCTTGGGACAAGCTGATTCTAACAATAAACATGGAGCATGATTATCTTACGGAAAGTTAAGTTCCATAAGAAATTTATGTAGACTCTTACAGTACACTGTAACATCACACATGCATTTTTATAGCTTTACATGTCCCTTCCAACCTCAACCATTCTGTGATAGCCAAGCTATACTTCTCCATATTCTAAGCTCTTTAATTTCTTAAAATTTAATTTCAAACCAAGAACTGCCAGTCAAAGGAATTTAACCTAATGCCAATTTAGGCCATGGCTTGATGATGGCGTTCTCTCCTCCATCTTTTTTGCCCCAAACAAGATGCATTTTTAATGTACCGAGGAAAACAATAAATCCCAAAGTTTACACTGCAGGATCATCAGCTTTCTGAAACACAAGTTTTGTGATAAGAGAGGCAAGTCGAGTAGGAGATTTAGATGTGAAATCCCAAACAGCCTATGCATCAATAAAACTGAATTCAAGAGACAAAGATGAGCACGTGCCTCTTTGAAAAAAAGTTCCTTTTCAGATATCTTATTGCAGAGTCTCAAGCTATAACATGAGAAAGCAGCAGTGACAGACACACAGACAGGCAACGCTTACATGTACGAGAAGCAAAGAGCACTGCTAGGTCTTAAAACCCACCTTCCACATCTGTGCTCAACTGCCTAACTTTACCTACATGAAGTACAGTTAATAATACAAGTTTAAAAATACCCATTCTTTCCACAAAATGTTTGTGTTTTCTCCAAAGGCCATGCACCATGTATAGTATCATACTTCAAAGCTTGAACAAGCAGTGACCTTTAAGTAACACACCAGTTGCACATGCTTGGGAAATGCTGGTCCTTTGATGTTCAGGCTGTAGCCAAACACTGATGTGCCTACAGTGCTACCTCTTATTTCCCACCAGTGTAATGCTGAACAGTTGAAATTAATCGGGATTAAGTGCTGTCATCAGAAATAAACCATGCAGTAATCTGCTCCAGTTCGATTCAAACAAGATGTCTGGTTAACAGAGTAAGCATTTTGGGAAGTACAATTTTAATTACGATCCACCAATGCTTCAAAGAGTTACTGCGAGAATATGATGAGATTCCTTCAAAGTTATGTGGGAACAGCAGCAGCAAACCACAGCCTTAGTGATACCTTTATGAAAAATCAAGTTTCTAACTACTACTGCCCTGCACCTCCCACCCTGGAGTTTCTTGAACATCTTACAATTGAACTGCACCTACAATTCGCATGAGTTAGGCATAGCTTTTGTCACCACAATGCCAGCTTTAGAATGTCACCTGTGACTTACTACACAGGGAAATGGAGCAAGAAGAAAAACCTTACAATGTACCTACCCAAGACAAATCTATACACTCCAAGTGACTCGTGAGATGAAGAGGTTGAACCCTGAGCAACCACTACTAGAAAAGTTCCAGTCCGTGCCAGCTGTTCCTGAACCACCAGTGGTCCACTGAAAAAGCATTTTACAGCAACCTACAATTCGTCCTCTGTAATGTGAGCCAGTTCAGCAACTGCTCTGCACCTAGCAGAGCCACCTCTGCAACAAGAGTGCCACAGGCACTCAGAGGGAAGAATCACTGTCCCAACCAGTGTCCTACCTGCATTGCTGAGAGTCTCTCAAATCCCACTGCTCTCATCTCCCTGTAACCTTCCAAACCAGTGCATTTTGCAAGCATTGAGAAATCATCCTACACCTCAACCTCTTACCCAGATCCATTGGAACTACACTGCCCAATACAAAGTGCTTTGGGAACTTTTCCAACTAATTACTGGTCTCAGAGTTTTTGCTTTGAAGAGAACTGTCTGTGAAATGCCCAGTGTAGAGCAAGGGAGTGGAGCTTTTGCAGCGATCTTCTGCAGGGCTTGGGGAAGGAGTCAATATTGCACAAAACCCAAATCTTATGTTAAATATGGTGTGAAAGTACCTTGTGAAGAGAAAATTTGTGGCTGGTGTAAAACCGGCTGTAAACCGTCCAGATTTTGGAAGAAATTATAGACAGAAACTAAAGAATAGGACAGTTGCAGTGTCTGGTGAACAGAACTGCTCACATTGGCCTGTGTTACAAAAGATCACTAAATCTATTCTCCATTTACATTACTGACAACATAGTTGGCCAAAAACAGGGAACTGCACTGGACTGTAACAGAGCCACAAGGTTATTTTATTATCAAGAACAGTGTCGTTTGGAATAATACTGTATTCTGAACTACACTGAAACAGAAAATGAAGCTGCAAGGTTACTTAAGACAATTTTAGAATTTAAACAATCCAGCTCTGTGCTAATGATCTCTAGTGCTTCAGTCATGTCAGTAATGAGTATCTTGCCCTAACGTTATGATGTCAGTTTCTGAAATAGTTTTCTAAAAAAGCAGAAACATAGAATATCCAGCATTCCAAGGCAGGTACCGATCCTTGCCAGTTAAAAAGCTTACTTTCACAACACAGCTTTATACTGCTGTCCTATTTATTTACTGCACTTGCTTTTGAAACTTAATGAAGATGTGAATCATGCCAGTGAGAGAAATTTAAATATATTACACTGAAGAGAAAATGCCTTTCCCAGTGACAGTGACTGATAGTTTTTTCTCTTTCTCTGTACCTGAAATTTAATAATCTATCTTAATTATTCAAACCAGGCTCTAAAAAGAAGCTTATGTAAGCAAAGGTGCTATACAAATATAAAACAAAGTTTATGGGAAGAACTAGCCCAGACTGTATATGCCTAGTGCTTCCATGGCCAAGTCTTTACCTCAGATGATCTGGGACATGTCAGCCCTGAGGAAAAAGCTATGCTTTTTCTCTTCAAAACCAATGAAAAAATATGGACAGAAGTTGACATCTTTGTTATCTTACAGAAATCACATTTATTGACCAATATATAAACAAGGTCAGTAGCATAGTGAAGGATATGTGCCTGAACAGAACTGCTCCTGACAATCTCCCAGCACTTTCTTCTGAAGTACACAGAAGTAATTACCATTAACACAGTGATTCACAGCAGAGCTCAGGAAAAGTATAAATGAATTGAGACTACTTATTGAATCTTTCCCTCTAGCAGCAATGGAGCTAAGCTCAGTGGTAAGAATGCAAATTCTCTGAGCATGACAGTGCTTGTTGCTGAATCTGCCTGCACCTAGTAAAATGCAACTACAATCTCCAAGTCCAGCAACTGTACAGACAAAAATAGAAAAAATAAAAAATAGTCCAGCAAAAATAATCTCTTCAAAGAATCATGAACACTTTGGGCATTAGAAACATCACGTAATCAACTAAGAGTACTATTATGCAGAAAAGAACATTCATGCCTCCCGATAACAACTGAACATAAACTACTCTTCCACCAGAATGCGACCAATTTTCAGCCTTCAATCAATGCAGAATGAGAAGGATGTTTGTTTCAGTACAGAAAAACTTCTGTTTCTTAGAAGTTGTGTTTGGCCAAACTATAGGTGAGCAAAAATAATATGTTCTCTCAAACAGAAGTGGACTAGTAACAGTCTGAGTAATCCATGCTGACACTCTTCTTTTTACACATTATTGATAAGCACACTGAAAAACAGAAAGACAAATTTCTAGGTTAAAAGGCAGTTGGGGGTGGGAAACATTCTAGAAATGAGTCAAAAAAGCAGGAACCATTTATAGGGAAAACCTCTAGAGACAACATTCATTACAGATCACTAGTTTCCTACCAGACAAAAAGTCTGTCTGCATTCATGTTTAGCTCCAGAGTATTAAATGTTAATTCCCCTTGTGGAACTTAAAAGGTTTCCGGGAGCAATCAAACCGGCAAACTTCACATTTTTACGAACTTGGCTCCTTCCCTTCACTCTCTGTAATGCTTCCAGTTCTGTCACACAGCTGTAAGTGCCCAAACACACTCAAGTAGCAGCACCTGGTGCCTAGGTAAGGCTGTGCTGGTCGGCTGCCAAACGCCAGCCCTGGTCTGCAGCGCATCAGGGCTTCAGCTGCCACTACCCAACTTCCCCTCTCTGCAGCACTTCTTTGGGTTTCTCATCTACCCTATTTGCTGATTCTCACATGGCTAAAAGTAGGAGCATAACAGTAAATCTGATCCCCATATCTCTCTGACAAATTAGACCCGCTAATGGAATTAAAACCTGGAGGAGGTGAAGTCAGATAAGAAAGGAAGATTAGCACAGCTGGGCTGGCATCCCCACAGGAAACCTAATGAATGTATTAAGGTAGCAGAACACACTTGTTGACTGTATTTTGTGACTTCTCTTAGTGCCCTAGATTACTGATTAATGATTAAATTGCAACATACTTCTCAAGAGCTGAATCATCAAGATATTAACATCCATCTCACATGCATCAACAGCATCCTAAGATGCATCCGTGGGAGTGGAGCCAACAGATCCAGGGAAGCAATTCCAGTCCCTGATACCCATGAGACAACCTACGTTAGGGGTTGAAGCTATGCCCTGCAGAGGCTGAGGGAACTGGGGGTTTGAGCCTGGAGAGGAGGAGGCTTCAGGAGAACCTGCTGTCAGCCTTCCCACACCCCTATAAACCAGCCACCAAGACAGAGCTGCTCTCCTGACGCAGGATCAAAATAGTTTAAATAGAGAAAATATGGACATAAAAGTGCAACTGAGAAGGTTCTGGCTGGATACAAGGAAAAATTTTTTACTGTGAGGATATGGAGCAGCAGCTGTGGACTCTCCATCTTGGAGTACTTCAAGACTTGTCTAGAAAATCCCTGAGTAACCTCCTCCTCCTGAATTCAACTTTAAGCAGGAAATCCCTTTCTGAATGGCTGTATGAGTCTAAGACATTTTCATCTCACTCCAGCAAAACCATAGAAAGAAGCACAAGTCAATTCTTTTTCTCACATTTAGTTGAAGATCAGATTCCTTCTATTCTAATATGACCTCTTCTTGGTTATAAAGCTGGAAATAGTTGACAGAAATTTACCAAAGAATGTAAAATTCAGAAGCAGTCCTAGAAAAAATATGATTCTTAGCCACTAGTGGAATAATCCTGCATATTCACTGACTTCACATGACACAGAAATCTTAAAATAATTTATATTTTGGATGCCAGACCATTCATATGAATTTCTTCTTATAAACTCATATAACTTTGAATTAATGCCTTATAACAAATAAAAGGACTCCCCAACTGTACAAATGGAAACAACTTCATGTTTTCTAGAGTAAAAAGGAAGAATTTTGTACAATTCAATATACTGAAGATATATCTGAACTGGTTGTGAAGAAAACAAAAAATTCATACAAGTGAGGCCTCAACCCCACAACTGATGAAAATTAAAAAGAGCATAAGCAATATGGTTAACCTACAGCAGAAGCTTGTTGGTGAACCCAGCAACCTTTCATTAGAAAAACAGTACCTTCTATTATCCACATCCAGGAGGACAAGAAGTAGTGAGCCTAAAGAACAGACCATTCACATTACACATCCATGAAATATTTTTAACAGTAACGGTTAATGAAGCATTGCAATACACTGACACACGGGCTTCAGACTCCTGGAGCAGACTCCAATATTGCAAGTCTCTGCCAATGACCTGACAAACCTTAGCCATGAACACCCTATGCAGTCCTGCTCTGGACAGGTGAATGGCTCCAACCCTCTCAATCCCTTCTAAGTCTGCACAACCTCCTTAAACAGAAAATCACACTAGAATACTAAATTATGCCAAAGAAAAGGAATCCAGCGAAATATACATTGGGGATTTGTTGCCAGTCTTTGGCCACCATTAAAGATATTTTTAAGCTTTACTCCTTCTGAATGTACCACATGAGGACTCCATAATGACTACGTAGTGAGAAATCCGTCCTTCAGATCCTGACACCAACCAGGCTGACTAACAGAGTCAATTTTCCTCCAAGACCTCCTCAACAAGTAGCTTATTAGTGACTAGACATCTGGGCAGAATCTAGCATACAATGTGGTGACAGAAGAGCTTAGTACGAGTAGGAACATAGCAACTGTTAGGTTCCCAAACAGGCTCCTCTGCACCTATGATGATACCGAAAGATGTTACTTCATTTTTTTTCATTTCTGAGTCTTGGTTTTGGGCTTTTTCGTTTTTACTGTTTTTCCAAGCAGCAGAGGTGACAGGAGATAAACAGGAGATTCTACTTCAAAGGACAAAAGAATACTTTAGGCTTTCAGTGCTACTGGATTCCAAGGCCTACTGCAGACTACAGGCACTTTGGCTTAGAATACAGACAGCTGTGGCTTGCGGCCATCAAGTCTATCACAGGAGTTCACCACATTCTGCAGATCTACTGAGATACTTGTGGACAGAGGCTCCCTTCTCCAGGACATCACAGCAGCCTTGCTTAGATGGTCTGAGAGCCCCGTGCACCAGCCTGAATGACTTTGCTAATGTCCACTTCAACCAAGGCAGTGTCCCCAGAACACTCTTCCACCTCTACACCACCTAAGTAAGCGTGTATTTAACATTTTAATGCCTGAAATTCAGAAATCATGGCAACAAAACCTGCTGCTCCTGCTAGGTTAATTTCAAAGATATTCTCCCTCTTTCAGCATTATTTCCCAGAGAGACATGAGGTTTATTTCAACTCTCCCAAAAGTGGAGATCCTTGCCTCTTTCTTGGAGGTTAAAAAAATTACAATAAAAAAATATCTTAGAATCTAAATGTGAGGTACATTTGTGATGTCCTAAACCTCTCTTCAGAGAACTAGTTTAGAAAATGAGGGTGTTAGCCTTATGGAAGAGGAAGGCAAGATGAAGGTACCAAGCACACCATCAGGCCTGAGCCAAAATAAGCAGATACAGAGCGTCCAGCTATGAGGAGAGGGTAACAAGCTAACTCAGCTGCTGAATCATTTTCTCAACTCGTCTTCCCAAGAGTAAAACACAGGAGTTTCCAGCCACTGAGATGATAATACAAACACTTGAGAATTCAGAACAGGTGCCCACAAGAGACAGTAACACATATGGAACATTCGCTTTTCAAACAATGCAGCTCTCCTCATTCTCTTATGTACAGTTCCTGAACCAGAAGCCACAATAAATAGATGCTGCCATGAGAAGCAGGCTGTTTGCTCTGGTTAGGTTTAGCTCTGGGACTCGACATGGATAAAGCGAGGTCCAACAAAAGATGCATTTTTCTTGAAACACACAATACTTGCTAGTGTAGCCTTTGCCTATCCTGGCAGCAGCAGTGAGAGAGAACAATGGTGCTAAACATCATCCAGTATTCAACACTGCCCTTCAAATCAGTTGAATTTGTACAAATTTGCATCAACACCACAGTATACATTCATGTACTTCTAGTCACACACTCTCCTATTCTCAGTCTATGAAATCCAGTAATCAGATGGCCTCAGTTTGCTGGTTTCCAATCACTGCTATAAAAGAGGTTCTCTTAATTGTCTTCCTTCATTAGAACAAAAAGAAACTTGAAGGAAATTAAGTGCGAGAATTAGCTATGTGACTAGAGACAACTCGTACAAGACGGTCAAAACTTCAAAATTTTATTTAGTTCTAAAGCAAAGTGAAAACTGAAGACGTCACACTTTGAAGTTCTGAAAAAATACAGGGATAAAGGTTGAACAAGTTACATGATTCCTTTCAGCCTTTTAAATCACCATTGTAATAGGAAGTTCCAAGTCATTCTAGCAAGCTGCCACTGTTTTGGTGGCTATGGTATTTTTTGTCTTCCATGACAAGCCTTAGAAAAAGCATTTTATGAATATCTCAATTAAAATGAGAGCCATTGTTTTGTGGGTTGTGTGTCCTGGCTTGTTATTTTTTGGGGGTATTTTTGTTTGTTTGTTTGAAGTTTTGTTCTCTCCCGTTTCACATTTTATATTACATCAGAATAACTTTTCTTCTGGAACAGAATTCCAGGCCATACATAAAATATCCTGATTTTGAAAATCATTGACATTGACAGAAAAACAGATTACCACTGAATGCTCCTGGTGAAGATTTCCTCATCAGTGTTCTACACTAGCAATTACACACTCCAGACAAAAATGGGCACCACAGCCTTGTAACTCTGTTACTTTGCTCTATTACTCAGGCCAGCTCTGGTACTTACTTAATTTCTCCCCAACAGCTGGCACACCTGCCTTGCTGCTTCCGTCTCTCAACATTTCAACTGTTCCCTGACACACAGTCCAGCTGAAAGCCTTGAAAACTGCTGGCTGCTTTCAACTTAGAAGTTAGTGGAAATGGAAAAGGAGGAAAAACAATCTGAAATCATACCCTGTTTTGATGAATACGTCACTCTCACAGAGGCCATGTATGTCATCACTCTTACACGTCACAGCTATATTCTGAAATTGCTTCCACTCCCAACATCGAGAGTTACAACTCTTACTTGGAAATTTTTGAATTCAGCAAGCAAAAATAAATGCCAACTGGATGTTCCATGCTCTAATGATGACTTTTGCTGTGTCCAGCATTACTTAACATTCTCACTTTGTTTCACTTTGAAACAAGGATTTTAAAAAAAAAATGTAAAATCACTGTCAGACATATAATTCTATCTGCAGCAAATGCTCAAATGATGAAAATAATGTGTGTAAAAAATGTAGGATGATTTAAAAACACACAATGATTTAAGCCAGTGACTTCTATGTTTCACGGTTAAATTTGCAGCTAAGTTCAGCACACTGAATCACAGCACTGCAGAGTGCACTGATAGACTCAAGACTAAAAGCAACTTGGTGGCAGTTTCCCATCATTCCTCAGAGTTTCCTATTCCAATTGTGAAGTGACTTCAGTAGTGCTAAATTTTTTTAAGGAGCTTCAAAGAGTAAGTTATTGAGTATATCACCCTAAACTTCACAGCCAATGCGGGGGGGACGAGGAAAGAAAAAAAGGAGAAAGTTGGTAGGTCAGAAGATTGGAAATCGCACAGACACATTTATTAAAGGCATTCATGATTCTCTGCTTCCACATTCCCTTGTATGCAGAGCTTCCAAGATTTTACTGTCAGGTCAAAGAACAAGCCATTAATTTTCTAGTACATGTGTTAAGGACGTGCACTCTGTTACACGTTAAGTACAAAACTATCCTTGATGGTAATTAAATTCCTCACTAGGTTAAAGCATAGTAAAACGAAGTGTTGGTGGAAAGGACTGTAAAATGCCTTTCTAGAACTCGACAGAAATGGTAAACAGGAGACTGCAGGACCCAGCTTGCTACTACAGTGAGCAGACAGTTTGTGGTGCTTGCTGCTTGTGTTTTAAATCAGTCAAGGAAGCCCTCAGAAGCCTAAGCCAGCCATACAACCCCATTGCTGAATACTGCAGTAAATAATATGTCACACTGAGCAATGCCTACCTCACGCTCTATTTTATACGAAATGTAATGTTTTCCGATGAACATGTAAATAATGGAAGTATGGTCCTTTTGAAAGGAAAAAAAAACCCAACAAAAACCCACCACCCCAAATCTCACAATTATAATAATTGTTTTCTTTCAGGACTAAAAGTGGTTGTCTCACTTTACTGGAGAGACTATTGGGGATGGTTTCAAAGGAGGCCAATGCAAGTGCAAATCGATTCTCGAGCTGGAAGAAGCTTTAGACATACACTATTCTGCTGAGACCAATTAATGTCTTTTTCCCAGTATTTTATGATACCTTCAAGTCACAAAATGTTCTTCATCCAAAACAGAACTGATGGCATGTCCTCTCAAATACAAAAGCAAAGCAACTACACTTTCATTTTTCAAAAGTAATTCATTGGCTATCTTTTTTATTTTATTAACCCATACAAAACATCAATCCTGGTGTGAATACTTCCTGTAAAGCCCTTTCATCACTTCTTCCTCCACGTCACTTTATCAGAAAATTCAGTACAATTTTTATTTGTTCAATGCATGAATAAATCCCAACAACTTCACTGGGACATTTAGGAGTGGTAAGAGAAGGTTGAAGTATTCAGCTTAACTTCCTAATGAGGAACAGGTCCTCTTTTAAATATGATTCAACAGCAAGCTCCTTTCATTCCTCCTTCCCAAGCTCTGCACACTCAGCTATCAGTTCCTGCCCATATTACCTGAAGAGTGACTCCAACCTACCGCATTAACATCATAGGTAGCAGTAACAGACCTACTGAGGGTGCAGGGATTTCTTACACCTCCTTTTGGTATTGCATTTTTGTAGAAAGCATCTACTGCAAAGTAAAACAAATTGTAAACACTGTCAGAAATAAGAAATTACTGTGAATCAAGTGACTATAAAGTGAACACAGTAATTTTTTTGTTCAGTTTTGCATTGTTTACAAGTCAGATCCAGAAGCTGAACTTGATCCTTGTGGCTCCCTGAGTTGGAAACAGGATTATTCCACGACTGAGATGGAATTACTCCTGCATAATTGAAGTAATGTCACAAACTACTTCAGCAACAATTTTACTGGGACAACAGTTACACATTTTACAAAAAAAACCTCCTCATGATTAAGAACTTTGCCTGAAAAAGATAGACTCTTGAAATTAGAGTATCCCAGACAGACTAAATTATTTCTCATATGCTGAAAGCAAACAAAGAAAACAGAAGACTTTCTGTGATGTATTTGAAAGATTCGGTAGTATTAAAACAAGGGAAGCTGTGGCATGAGAGAAATACTTTTCAATAGAAAAAGTGTTTAAATACATTGAGAAGCTTTATTCAAGTTAACATTCATTAATATGATGCATCCGTTCTCACTTGATGGTAGCCTGGGAAAAAATGGTGACTATTTCCACAAATGTCATTTTCCACATTTGATTTCTTCATTTAAAATCAAATTTAACTTGATTTCCCATCAGCTGTGTGTTCTATTAACTCTTCCTTTGATGAGAAGTAGAGATATACTAACAAAGGTGTTCTGGATTGCCAGTCTGTTACGTAGTGGCTAGCAGCACTGTATGCAAATATAAAACCTGGAAAATATCACTGTACATGGGGATGACAAAGAAGTTTTCTCTGTTTTTCAAACAGAAAAACATTAACCTAAGGTTTGTAAACTGGTATAGTCGAATTTAAGTGTTATTTTTTAACAAGGCCAGGTTGGACACGGCTTGGAGAAACCTGGTCTAGCAGAAGGTGTCCCTGCCTGGGGCAGGGGGTGGGATGAGAGAAGCTTTAAGGTCCCTTCCAACCCAAACCATTCTGGGATTCCATGACTCTGATCAGCTTAACTAAAGAAGTGGGGGAAATCCCTGTGCATGCGTATTATTCAAACATTTCATGTTCCTCACACTGCAGAGCAGAAAGGGGTTTACTTTGGTTTGGGGTCTTTTTCACACCTTTTATGCATTCAGGATTAATTCCTCAATGATTCCAGGATTTTGTCAGTAATGGTGTTTCATTTTTAACTGCAGAAGAAATCTGACTGATGATCTTTTTATGATGGCTCATCATTTTTGACACTTGCAGCCCCTTTTGCTGATGTAACTGCAGTTAAAAAGTAACTAATAGAGAGTTTTCCCACTGACAATTTTTACAAAGTGTGATTCTGGCAGCATAAAGTTTTCGTTACTTTTCCATTATAGTTTTGGAAAGTCCCAAACTGCCAAACCACAAAAGAATTCAGAAAACAAACGATACTCTAGGTTACAGCAGTGTAACAGTTTAGGTTAATACAGGAGCAGGGCACATTGCAGCTTCAAAACCATGTGTGGTGATTCAAGAGGTGAGCAAATGAGCTAGCACTGAACTGCCAAAGGTTTACCCACATAGAACGTTTTGAGGTGCAGGCCTACGTGGCCCAAGCCAATGGGACCCAAGGTCTAATCCCTCTCAGTGTGATCAAAATAAATACAAGAACCATTACAGGAGATGTGGAAGGTAGGGTAGAAGGAAGGACAAGAATAATCAACCTCATCTGAAGTGAACAATACACTAGTGAATTCTGAAGGCTGCAACAAACTTGGGTCGATGCAGCTCGTTTCAGCAGAGCTTCTGAGGGCACGAGCAGACACAGAGCTGGGATGTTGGGATTTGGCACCGCCTTGTGGGTGCTGCTCCTTGCTGCACGTTTCAGATGGTCCTGGGGCTGCTGGCTCCTGACAACCTCCACTCCTCTGGGAAACACTCAGGAACTGCTGAGTACACAGTGCAGGCCACGGGCTCTTCCCAAGGAAAGGCAAGGCAGTTCTGTGATTTGATTTTGGTGGGGAAAGACTGAGGGGAGGAAGAGAAGGAGAATGCTGGGATGCATATGTGAGCCATGCCAAACTCTGCAACTTGCCCTCAAAGCTAGAAATGGTCCCTCCCACATTTACTTGCTGTACCCACCAGGGACTGGCCCAGCCCCCACGTGACATTGACAGTGTTTCTTTGCTGACAATCCAGACTTAGAGAAAGTTGAGCAATTATTCTCTGCATTTACCTGAAATTTTGAGAACACCCATTTCCTTTTAATGATCCACCAAGCCTAACCTTCAAACAGGATCAGATTCTCTTATTAAGATAAATATAGCCACCTTGTTGAGATTAAGATCAACTTTACATTTAGAAAACAAGGCTCCTGATGCTGTGATTTATATGTCTATAAAAGCCATATATATGGTATGCAAGATATACAATAACTCAGGAATGCATGCTCTAGCACTAAATTTCATGCTGAAAGCTTGCTAATGCCTCAGGCTACTGAGCGAGATGATACATGAAGTTATACACAAGGAGATTGCATAGTAGTTTCTTAATTTACCTCTAAATTACAACTACCAGAGGGTTTTCTGAGTATTTGTGCCTCTAAATGTCTTGTAGTATGGTAATAACAACTGCAGGTACTATGAAAGTAAGATCCCCATTTCTAGCTGAACTCCTATACCCATGACAAACAAAATTCTAGGTTTTTAAATTTGCAAAGGCAAAAAAATTGTTCAAATTGTTTTAAAAACTCCATAATATATGTATCCTTTCATAGGGTTAATTTACCTGAAAATATTATTGTGCAAAACAAGGCATGTGTATATATGTATATACAAGCACTAAGACAATTGTTTGTACAATTTTGAATGTTCTGTTTTGCTTTATTTATATTATTGTTTCTTTTCTTGCAACAGATCATTAATTTGATAACAGCCTATAAAGTCAAGACTGCAAGTTCTAATTGAAAAATAGAAAGAGTTCTTGTTTCAAGACCGTTTCATTACTCTACATGAAGTATATATACACCATGTTATTAAAAATTTTTTAAAGGAAACCTACCCAAGCACAGCCAACTCTTCCTAGCAAGTCCATTAACAAGAAAAAAATCTCATATGAACAGAGCTTGAGGGTACATTTCCATAGATGAAATTTGTACCATAAGCAATGTAATAATAAAAATCAGAAACATTTTAAAAAAAAATTGAATTCTGTAAGTCACTACTTTTTACTATCTTTTAAAAAGAAAATTTCTATAGGAGTTTAAAAATAAACACTTACATTTGGAGTTGATTTTCAAAGGAGCAGGTCAGCACTTTTACAGAAATGCCTGCAGAAACAGGTTGACAGTAATGGTGGGTCAGAAGGTGAGAAGAGAAAAAGCCTTGAACCAGAACCTCAAGCAGCTGCCACCAGGTTGATCTACTGCAGGGGAACTAGAAGCATTTTTTTTTCTCACCAGCTACAAATTCTAAAAGCACTTTTAAAAAGTGCATTGAATGGTGAGGTACCCATGAATCTGTACAATTCAAGAACTGGAACTAAGAGGTGACACTCTCAACCACGAAATACTCCATCTGGATTGCAGGTTCCAGAAGAACTGACAGTAGTAAGTGTCCCCTCAAATTGCCTCTGCTTTTTATGCCTGGAGCTGTGGGGAACAGGCAGAGCTGAGACAACTAAAAAGACCTGGCTGGAAAATACTGAGAGAGTGACATTCAAGCAGCAGGGAACAAAAGTTAGATGCAAATTAAAGGGAACTTACAAATTTATGACTAATTACACTGAACTGTTTGCATTTTTGTTTGCAGGCAAAACACAGCTTTTTTTATTATAATTATTTTTAGCTACAATACTGAATAATTGCCTGAAATAAAGCCCTTCAATATTCCCAAACAATCATACATTTGACGGACTCAAGGATGAAGAGATTTTTAGAGAAGTTGGAAACTCTATGGAAAATTTCAAGCTCTGAATAGCTCTATGGGTAGCACCCCTCATTTTCTAAAAAGACAGTAAAAAATTGATTTGAAGGTAAATGTTATAATTTCCCCTCATTAAAATTCAACATTTTTTGCCAGCTTCAATATGAATTCACTGAGCTCCCATAATTGTGCTTTAGAACAGTAACTGCTAGACCAAAATCTAAGTCCTTATTTTGTCATAGGTAAGATTAATGTCAAACCAAAGCTGACTGTAACGCCAAAAACATGCAGAAAAACACTGAGGAGGAGAACACTGAAGAGGAGAAACACTTACATTCAATACTTACTCTAGTTTATTAAGAACACAAAAATTATATCTTTACAAAACGAAGCTAATCCTCATCATAGAATCATGGAAGGGACTTGAAAGCTCATTGCATTCCACTCCCTGCCATGGGCAGGGACACCTTCCACTAGACCACATTGCTCCAAGCCCCGTCCAGCCCGGCCAGTTTCAATATTTCACTTCAAATACCAGTCAGATTGCAATAACGTAAAAATATTGAAGCAACCTGAAATATTGCACATATAACCTCAAAAAATTATTAGATTGAAATGAACACTTGCTATTTTTACTTTAGAGGCAGTAAACTATCTAAATTTTTTGTTATACTCAAAAGCAACAAAACTATATTTTTTAAGTTAGATAAGGAGAATGCATAACGAAACTGAGATGAGAATACTGCACCAGCCTTGGTTATACCCATTCATACTGCACACCTGGGCTGGATGTTCTGCTCCACAGGAAACCGTCATCAGAGGATTGTCATTCCCAGGGTTCATATCGTTACCTAAATCACATCCTGGGGTAAATACACCATTCGAGGCTTGTACATTCTTCTACTTGTACTTTTCAAAGTACTGCTGGCTTGCAAAGGAAGACTTTTCAACCTCTGTAAATTCATACAATGTATGTTCATACAATTTTGTAATATTTTCCAGTATCAGTATTGTTTTCCTTTCTTCCTTTTCACATCAGTAAGACTGTTTAAGTACTCATTTTTAAAAAAAGTTCATTAAGAGATGCCAAAAGACATAATCTTGCCAGTAGTGAAAAAATGATCCAACAAAGTACACAGAAAATATTTATGTTTTTTTTTTTTTTTAAATTCAACAGTACAACTTTTCTCCCAGGAATGGACCAAGAGTTATGATTCTTAATCAAAAGAGTAATTACGCTCATATTTGAGAATCTCTTTCACAGTATGTTTGTGTAATACAATTTGAACACTGCTTCTGGGAAGATTATCAAAGGGAAGTAAATCAAAGATGTTGATTGTTAAAACAATGAGTTTTGACCAAAAGTAATACCAATCTTCTCAATTTTATCCAGAGAAGCCCTCCTGGAGTAGTACATTGAGGCACCTGATCAGTTCATGTGTGTATGTATGTTTTTATATACATATGTATGTATGGACATTGAATCACAGATTGGTTTGGGGTCGAAGGGACCTTTAAAGTTCATCTTGTCCACACTCCCTGACACCTTCCACTATCCCAGATTGCTCCAAGCCCTATCCAGCCTGGCCTGGAACTTCCAGGGACAGGGCAGCCACAGCTTCTCTGGGCAACCTGTGCTGTGAGGGAGATAAAATGGAGTTGGGCTGCAGGCTGTGAGATGTGCCTGCAGAAGCACAAAGAAGCACATGGCAGCACAAAAGAAGCACGTGCTAGCACAAAGAAGCTTGTCTGCCCCAGACCCTGGGGGAGGAGGCTGCCAAGAACTGACAGGCGGGTCACCCAATACAGAGACATTTCACAGGGTGTGCTGCTGACATGGCAGTGTGTGATAGGTCATGTGAGTATATAAAACCAGCTTGTTCTTTCAATAAAGAGCATTCAGTTTTCCCTGCCGGGCTGGGTCTGTTTCAATTGCCGACACTGTGCCAGGGCCTCACCACCCTCACAGGGAAGAATTTCCTCCCAATATCCTATCTAACCCTGCCTTCTGTCAATGTGAAGCCATTCCTCCTTGTCCTGTCACTCCAGGCCCTGATAAATAGTCTCTCTCCATGCTTCTTGTCAGCTCCCTTCAGGTACTGGAAGGCTGTGCCATAGGTGGGGTCTTACCAAAGCAGAGTAGAGGGGAAGAATCAAATCTCTTAACCTGCTGGCTACACTTCTCTTTCAAGTACATATTACATATTTGTATTCATGTGTATATTTTTATATTACAGATGCACATATCTATATATATAAATTATACACACATGCCTATATATACATATATATGAAATTATACAGCAAGTAAACCCCCAAATATCTAACTTCTATTAATTATCATTTCCCTATTCTTCAGTTATGGGAAATACTCCATTTCATAAATGACAACAGTAAGACAAGAACACAATTTTGACAGAAAGGCAAGGGCAAATAAAATCAGACAGAGCTATCTTCTGTCCCTCCTCAGATCACTACTTTTCCACATCAGAGGACATTTGTGATAACCAACCAGAATGACTCTGCATTAATTATTATACTGAAATTTAATCTTGCTTTATCTTGCAAAGAATGATTCTGGTCAAAACCATTCCTTATCTGCATATCACAACTGCCAAGAGTTCTTACACCCATTTCACCCATTTGGAACTAGCACACTGTAGTGGGTTGACTTTGGCTCAGTGCCAGGTGCCCACTAAGTCGCTCTATCGCTCCCTTCCCAATGGGACAGGGGAGAGAAAAAGATGGAGAACAACCAGCAGGGTGAGATAAGGCAGTGTTATTATAGTGAAAGAAAGAATGAAGCATGATTCTGTGCACGCATAAGCTAAAGAAGAAAAAAGTCAGTCTTTACTTCCCATTATCAGCGATGTTCGGACACTTCCTGGCAAGCAGGGCTTCAGCACGCAGAATGGTTTCTCCGGGAGGCAAATGCTGAGGAATCATGAATGCCGCCTCCCGGCCTTTCTCCTCTCTCCCTTAGCATATATATCTGAGCTGAAGTCATATGGTATGGAATATCCCTTTGGCTGATTTGGGTCAGCTGGCCTGGTTGTGTCCCCTCCCAGGATCTTGCCCACTCCCATCCCCTTTGGTGGGGGAAGGAATGTCAGAGGGACAGCACTGCTCGGCAGTAGCCCAAACACTGCTCTGTTATCAACCCCCGTCCAGCTACCAGTGCAGAGCATAGCACTGTGAGGGCTGTGAACTTTACCTCAGTCAGACCCAATACACACACAGACATTTGTTTTCACTCAATCCTCAATCAGTGGTGACAAAGGGCATTTTGGAATTCCAGACTGTGAGGATGCATCTGAACATTTAGGGAATCACTCTTGTAGACCGGGATTGTTTGGGCATACTATGTGTTATCACTTTCTTTTTTCTAAGCAGAGTCCATGGGAACCTCTATCAGTCCTGAAAGGCGGATAAATAGATGTACCAAGCTGTTGTCTGCTCCCTTAATCTCCCTGAGGCTAAGCCTGTGGGGACCTGAATATACAGTGAGTATCACTAAGTGCTTCCTCTTGCCCCACTGAGTGACACCCTTATGAGCAAGAAGGAAAATCACACTGGTGGCAGGTTTCTCTTTCGTTAGAGAAGAGTTTAGTGTCAGCATATGTGATGGAAGCAATCAATCTTGTGGCGTTATCCACTGGAAATGCTTCAGGGAAAGATGGAAGGAATCTTGCTAGCAGTCTTTAATTAACTAAATCTTAATACATACAATCAAGCCATCATCTTGGCTTTTGCAAATCTAGCTCATTCTGCATTTCACAAGCAGCAGAGGATTAATTCAATACCTTCTTGGTGCTCTGACTTTCAGCATAGAGATGACTTGACATACTTTTGATCTTGCTCCCACTGCTACAATATCTAAATATAGGCCATGCTCCATTCAAGGAACTTAAATCCAATTGTTTTTCCAGTGTCTTTATGAGTTCTTTGGTCAATGTCCCTTTGATATCCTTCCAGCAAACCACTTCTGCCATAACAATCTGAACAAGTCTGATTGACTGCAATTATGAGGCTAACTTGGAGACTCGCAGCTTTAAACATTTAAATGCTCATGAATGAGGCAATTCTTTGTCACTTCTTGATGGAAATACTGAGCTTTTTTGGTTAAAGAACAGAAGGTTTTCAAACAGCGCAGTTAATGTGAATTAGCACACTAAAGATATCAATAGACTGTAAAAGGAATATTAAGACTGTTCTCTCCCACAACACAGGCAGAAGATCCTGAATATTTATGAAGTCCTTGTGAAGCAAGAACTGAAGGTATTTTTCTAAAATCTCCTTTAAGACTGCAAGTTCTTCTCTTGTCGCCTGTTCTACCACTGCTTACATAAAAAGCTAAGTCGGTTTCTTCCAATCATTGGCTGAGGATAGCAGGCAGATTAAATTAGTTGATAAAAGCATACAAAAGTGACCACCACTTATTTTTATATTATTGCAATCCTCTTATAACATCAGGGCTCTTTGAAGAGCCCACATTTCAAGCAGAAAAGATAACTGAATGGAGTTCTGCAAATAAGAGCTGAATGCGCAGAACCTTCGCCTACATAGACTTGTGCAACCTCATCCCCTGCCTCTTTAAAAATGAGACCAGTCCTCTGGCTCCTTTGGGCACAGGCATGACCAAACTTGGCTCAAGCACTGCCATGCTGAAGAGCGAGAAGCAGAATCCTGCAGGGCTACAATTTAGAACAAACAGCATCACCCAATGGCAGAAATTCAAATCTGCAGATGGCTCTCACTACACTTTCTGGCTCCTCCCAAAGACATGAAGGAAAACAAGAGAAATGGAAAAAAAACCCCTAATAAAATCAAATGCTTGGTCTCTGTCTGAAAACTCAGTGCTCTGATATGGTCTCACATCCTTCAACATGAGTTTTAGAAAACAATTAATTAATGGCTGGAGCTGTGTCAGAGGTGGTTTAGGTTGGATATTAGGAAAATATTTTTCCCCCAGAGGGTGGGGTGAGGCACTGAACAGGCTCTCCAGGACAGCAGTCACAGCCCCAAGGCTGCCAGAGCTCCAGGAGTGTTTGGACAACGCTCTCAGGCACAGGGTGGGATTGCTGGGGTGTCCTGTGCAGGGCCAGGAGTTGGACTGGATACTTGTGGGTCCCTTCTACCTCATGAGATTCTATTCTATGCTTCTAATTTTCAGGGCTGGTAAGAGAATTCATACTGGTGCAGAGGCACACAGGCAGAGAGAACTGAAGGCTGAGAGCTGCTTTTTAACAAGGCAAAGCCAGGCTGAAGTCTGCACAACATCACACCTCTACTGAACTTGGTAACGGCTGTCACAGGGGAGGGAGTCAATACCTGAACCCCACTGTGGTGAAAGTGAAACTGCTAGCACATTGTGAGCTTCTGTCTAGCTCAGTGCTTCTCCGATTTTGGTGGCAAAGTTAGTATCAGGATTCAGTGGCATCTGCTCAGCATCCAGCTTGCTCATCACTGGGAAGGGCTCTTCCACCACCCCCCTTGCGCAAGCCTTCACACAAAGTCTCCTTGGTGTTCTCCTCACCCTGAATGCAGCACAGTGCGCCACTAAAACCAAGTTACTGCAGTAGATTCACCACAAAATGTAGTCTTTCACATGTCATGCTTCATTATTTCCTCCATGAAACTATTTTATTCCAAAATGTGAACTGAGCTACATTATAAGCAGTGATGGCCAAATCTTAACACTTAAAAGAAAATAATTTTTTTGTTGTTGTTTCTGCTGGTTCTTGTAAACTTCAGGATTGTCATAAAAATACGAGCTGATAAACTTTAATATCTCACAGTAAACAAAACTTAGTCACTTCTCAGGAAACAGATGCAAAGATGAATGATTCCTGTGCCTCTCGGTAATTAAAATAGCAAACACAACCTCTTTTAAGTGGAAAAAGAAAGTTGTATATCCAAAAAGGATTACATTCAATACTCACAGCATTGTAACATCAGACCATTGTGAAGTCTGGTGCAGCTTAAAAAAAACCCCAAAACCCAATAAGCAAAACACCCTGAAGAGATTGCATGCAGGATGGCAGTTCAGAGAAGATGGGCAAACTCAGTTCATGTTGAGGTTAGAACAATGAAAAACAACATAGAAAACTGATGACACTTCTTGTTGTAGGACTGGAAAATATGTCACTTGTATCTGATACCAGTAAAAGTGGGAACAATTTGGATTAATAGCTCAGATCTGAGCCAGAGAAAGAACATTCAGAAAGGCAGATATTCTTCCACATATGGGGATTCTGCTTCCAGCAATCTATACTACTGGCAAACCCCAGGAACCACAGGTAACCCCCTTCCTGCAATACAGGCTGCATTAGATCTTCTCTTTTAAAAAGTATTACCTTAACCACATCAGAAGGTGTTATTTTAGTATGTTTTTCTAACACCGTGGACTCCAAACAAATTCAGTTCTTCACCACCTAGTAAACTAGCAAGAAATGGTTTTAGTTGATATGGAGCTCTTCACTTAACTGAGTATGATACAGGGAACAACAAAAAATCTCTGAACATCTCAAAATAGTTCTCAAGCTACTAGAATCTTAATAACCCATGCCTTACAGAATCATTTGAAACCAAGCTGAAGGAAGGAAAGAGCAACAGCACAAAACCCTTTCATGAATACCAAGCTTAATTCATGTCTGAAGTAGTTACCACAAGTATGGTAACTACTACTCAGCCCACTGGACCAGGAAAGGAGTTGCAGAAACCTCTTGAGAACTCTTCCATATAAAGGCCAATTACCTTATTTTTAGATTTTTGTCTGGGAAAATGAGTATTTTACACCTTCAACAGGCACATTAAATACCAATGCTACAGATGCAGTTTCAACACTTAGGTAAGTGCTGAAAAAGGTCTGGAAATGGCTGTTTGGCACTGGTGTGCCAAGCTTTCCTTTAAAAAGGGCTGGAGTCCTGTACTGTACAACTATGATGACAAGGTTCAACACCAAAGAGGGGTCAAAAAAACCCACCAACATTCAGAGTCAAACGGAAGCCAAGAAGCCTACAAGTTGGTATTGACTGTTTGGAAATGCATACAGAGCCAGCTTAATTTGGAATGTGCTAGAATGACACCTAGTCATCTTACTCTTTTCTATCTTCCCTCTCCACCACAAATCAAAGCAATTCATTTAATTCCTAGAGCAATCCAATATCTTAATTTAAAACACTATCAACTTCATAACAATAACCGTTCCCCCAGAATCTGTAACACCAAAATGTCCAAGGTCTGTTCTTCCTTTTGGCAAATGCATGTTGCAATGAAATCATCACTTTACAGACATATTCACACTGTCAGAAGCCACCAGAGTTTATATTTATGTTAATTCAAGGTTTGGTCAAAGTTTCAGCCTCTGATTCATGAGAGCATGTTAACATACAGATTGATCCTTATGCCCCTTTACCTGTTTGATGGTAGTTATGGCAACACTCTGCATGAAACAGGCCAATAATGGACTACAGAGGAGTATGCCAGCCTTCTCCTAATCACTGAGGACATCCAGACAGCTGATATGTGAAGGTGTGTCTGTGTAGTGTGGCATATAAATAGCAAAGCTATTTAGAAGCTCTTTTGACAAAACAAAAAAATAGTTTATGCACTATTAAAATTAAGGGGAAACTTTGTCCATACCTAAGTGCATGTAAGTTCCTTGCAAGAGAAAACTTTCCGTACTGTGTACGATCAAGGTTTCAAGTGAAATTGGCCAAACCGGACAAGTCACAATGGATCAACTGTATCAGCCGTCAACAACTGGAGGGGCAGAAGAGGGAATAGGAGCAGGGCAAGAGGGAACATTAACCTGTTGCTGCTAAAGGGGCAGCAAAACAGAATAAAGTTTTGTATTATTCCCTAAGGACAAATGAGTCACAATGTTACAAAAATAATCCATCGCTTCACAAACAATACTGCACTATGCATTCATCTCTCAAGGCAAAAACCTCACACCGACCCTTTATTACTCATATTGTCCTGCCCCTAGAGTGCCTGATTATCTTTTGTTTACCAGTCTCTATGCTTTGATGGAAATCTTGGCTCTTCATTAAGGATTCATGATTGCAACAGAGCTGAAGACTAACACAAAAACAGCATGGGACTAGGACTTGAGACAGTCCCCTTAGATGTCCCAACAGATACTCTGAAACACTCCTGAGCCACAGACACTTTGCTACTTGGTGTATTTCTGTATTAGTTAGGTAGAGGCCCCATCTCCAAAGCAAAACCCTGGCTTTTAAAAGGACTTCTGTCAGAAGGTCCATTTTCAGCTTTCCTGCTGACTTTCACAGTGCTATACCCAGACAAAACTTACCAGTTACAGAGCTCAGTCCTGTAACAGCCTGAATGCTTTGTCCTTATCTGGCAAAGCATTAAAAGATAGAGAGAGCTACATGAGAACAGCCCCAACCAACCAGTGGAACCATGCAGAATTTTGCGTAGGTGTGCAGGAGCTCCACTTCAGAGCATCCAGGTCCAAAAGGCTCCCTCTTCTGTTCAACTGTAAACCAAGAATCTTTCTTCCATTTTAGACTTCTGTTCAACATTAGGAAAATACAATATTCACAATGATGCAGGTTTCTAATTAAGAAATCCAAGAGGACTGGTGCCCCCACCACCTCTCAAAAGCATATGCAGTTAAATGTGGGATGATCTTCATTGCAAGTAATTTCAACTCCTCCTAAACCAGGAAGATTGTAATTATTTTTAAAAAGTTTCACTAATCTTGAAGAAGAGGAACAGATAAGTTCCTAGAGTTTTTCTAAAAACCTTAGGAGAGAAAGAGCCATTTGCTAAACAATTTAGTGTAGTGAAAGGTCAAGGGGGAATGGCTTCAAACTAAAAGAGGGTAAGTTTAGATGGGATATTGTGAAGACATTCTTCCCTGTGAGGGTGGTGAGGCCCCGGCACAGGTTGTCCAGGGAAGCTGTGGCTGCCCCATCCCTTGAAGTGTTCCAGGTCGGGTTGGACAGGGCTTGGAGCAACTTTGGATAGTGGAAGTTGTCCCTGACCATGGCAGGGGTGAAACAAGATAGTCTTTGAGGTCCCTTCCATCCCAAACCACTCCATGATTCTGCAAAAACAAAGCATGTGTCTTTAATGCGAGTTTTTCTATTTTATAATCACTACAGCAAGAAGATTAATTTGAGGAGCTGGGTGGTCACAGTTTGATCTATGGATGTTAGCACCTTTTGCTAACTAAGTGGATTCGTTGCACACCTTGCCCCTCTGAAAAAAAGGAATGGAAAACTGAATTCCAAACAATCTTGTTCATATTTTCAGGCAGAACAGTCTTACAATCAGGAAGCCAGTCTCATATAAAATACTTTGGCTTATATATATATATATACACATAAATATAAAATCTAACTTTATTTAAACACACTAAACAGTATCCAGATGTTTTACTTCCTAATTTTACCAAGATTAACAGTAGAAGCTTTATTCTTTTCCCTTTTCTCCCAGGAGACTTCCTTTTCTCGTCTCTACTTTGATAAAACCCAGTATTACAGCATTAGAGAAAGCACTGCTGCCACCTCAAATAAATACAGGCACATGAAAAAAATTATCTCTCATAAATTGTTCATCTCTTTAGAGTGACTCTACCTAGGTAAGAAGATGCCAATACCAAAGGCAACTACGTATTTAATTTTTTCCCTCTGTATGAACAACAAAACAGCTTTACCAAAGAAACACAGATTCCAAGATTAGAATGTTGGGTTCATCAGGATTTTATAGTACCTAAAATGTCCTTGGCAGCTTTAGGGACAGGAAACAGGATTGTGCAGAGCTGCCCTAGGTGTCACAATAAGGCAGAGATCAGTCATCTCCCCTTCCATGTATATGATTCTTATAAAGGAACACAGAAACAAGAGTGCAAATTAACTGCTATGACTTATTTTGTATTTGTTTCATTTCTACAATAAAGAACTATATCCTCTCTAATTCATCCATTAGGTTTCTTTTGTAAGTTTTACTCTTTATTAAACAGTTCTACTGTACTAATGCAGCAGAATGAGCTGAATGAGTCCATCATTTCACAGCTCTGAAAGTGACAGTGGAAAATAAGTACCTAAAGCCTCCCCCTCAAGAAATCAGTATCAATACTATCTGGTTGATAAAAGTGAGGGGTTTAGAAGGCAAGTCTAACAAGGTGACGTAAATATGGAGGAATTTTCACTTCCTTCTGCTGGCTTCATTCATCACCTACCAGCCCAAACCTCCACTCCTTACTCAGCCTGAGAACACACCTCTTTCCTTCCAGTGTATTTAATAAAAACATACAATGCATCTTTGTGAAGGAGACATAACACAATACAAGCCAGAGGACTGCCCCACATGTATGACAGTAACTCTTGACAGCTCTTCCTCCTGCACAGAAGGAAAAAAGAATGGAACTGCACATCCGTCACCTTGGCAGGTCCAACACGGAGCGAGCTCACCCCTTGGCATCCCAAGTACAGCACTTTTATTTGTTGTTCTCTCCTCTTCAAGAGCGAGTGCAACTCAGACATGAAGGGACCCAACGTTGGTCAGTCCAAAGGGAATGTTTTATCTTAAAAATACCAACCCATCCAGCCTTGCAAAACATGCAAGCAGGCAGCAAGCCTGGCAACACCCATGCTAGTAACTGCTTACAGGTCTGCCCACTCCCTTGAATCTTAAGAACCTGTCACAACAGTGGAAGAAAAGATGTAAAGAATGCGTTCCTAATGCTAACAGAGTACAAGCTAAAGAATGCATTCTAAAAGCAAAGACTGATTTTAAACAGAAAGTGAAGAAGCAATAAAGTGCTAGTATGGTATCTCTCTGCTCCAAAGCATGACAGGATTTTTCCCCACTGCCAACAAACCGGTGCACTGATCCCCTGCAATTATTGTTCTTATAGGCGGTGGAAACCATGAACAGAGATGGAAAAGCAGCCTTTGCAGAGTGATTATCATCCCTCTCTGGACAGTCTGTGGTTTTAGCTCCATGCAGTCGACCTGCCCCACTGAACTTGGAGACATGCACTGCAGGAGGCACAGGCTGGCTCAGGATCCACACCCAACAGGACAAGTAGCCTGGGTGTCACTCGACTCAGGAAAGAGCTCCTGGAGGCAGTGATCCAACTCTGTTCCATGGTGAGCTCGACCCAAGTCATCATTCAAGCCCCAGGTCTTTGGGGACTGCTTTTGTTTCCAGAACAAGTCAGGCAAACCAACATCAAGCACTAAGGTTATATTACAGATCCACAGAATAAAATCATAGAATTGCCTGGGTTGGAATAGACCTTAGAGCTGATGATGATGTTCCAAGCCCTGTGCCATGGGCAGGGACATCTTCCACTATACCAGATTGCTCCAAGCCCTGTCCAGTCTGGCCTTGGACACTTCCAGGGATGGAGCATTCACAACTTCTCTGGGCAACATGTTCCAGGGCCTCACTATGCTCACAGCCAAGAATTTCTTCCTAATTTCTCATCTAAACCTACTCGCTGTCAGTTTGAAGCCATTCCCCCTTGACCTGTCCCTGTCACTACAGTTCCTGATAAAGAGCTCCTCCTTGACTTCCCTGTAGGCCTCCTCGAGATGCTGGAAGGCTGCTATGAGGTCTCCACACAACCTTCTCTTCTCCAATTATATATTCTCCCCTATATATAGCCCCTATTACAAAAATAGGGGCTATATTTTTCTAGTATTTATTATTAGCAGTGTGCTATTACTCCATTTACCAGTGCATTAGCATTGTTACCAGGGAAAGAGCTCTACTGGGACTGGAAATTATGGAAAAATATTAGAGAAAAGAAGTATAAAAATCTCTGTTCATTCAAGAGCCTGAATTCTAGGAGTGCTGTTGGAGAGCCCTTGGTAAGGCTGTTTCCAGGCTTTTCCTGCTGAGCAGCCCTCTCCTGCAAGGCGCCCATCCAGGCTGTCCCGAGAGAAAGCTGCTTTCCCGGCCCATGCCTACAGTTCCCACTGTAAGTCACACGAGAGCAACAGCCACAGGCAAAGCCCAAGGTCTCTCACACGCACTGGTCACTTGTCTTGTTACATAAACCCCACAGTCTACCCTTTTTACATTGCTTTTGATTGAATACAGACAGCAAATTCTGTGTAAACCCAATAACGGATATAAAATCAGACCTATATTGTGAGATACAAGTCTGACGAGAGGTAGGAACCCAGTTCTAGGTCTGAGCCATGCACCACTTTGAACTACTAACTCTTATCTCAAAACTCTTACCTGTGCAATGATAGCAGCTGCTTGTCCTGTCCTCATAAGCATGTGTTTATGTATGAAAACTGCCTTACAAATGGCAAGTGCGTGTATTTGAACCAATTTAAACATATAAAATAAACTGAAGGTGCAGACAGGATATGATACAATTGGCATTCCTGAAGTCTCAATGGCACTTAAATAATATTCCATGATATCACACACAAGAATCTAAATAATTTTCAAGACAGCTGTTTCGGGGTGACTTTATGATGTTGTATCCCATATCGCCCAGATATGAATCCTGTGCCTTTCTGTGCCTTCAAAACTGGGTGCGAGAGAAGGAAAAAATAAAAAAGCCAGACGAACTTTTTCAAAGCAGTTCTGTGCTTCAAGGTCACTACTCGTCTGTGTGCTTCTACAGCAGTAAGAAGAGCAGAGGAAGCACCCTTCCTGCTTTTCACCCAGCCTTTCAGCTCTGTTTCTCCAGCGAGAGACAGAGAGCTGATTTTTTCTCCCTGGGACTTTGGTTTCTTCTCCTTCTCTTCTGTACTGTTCAGAACGCCAGAACTCACTGGGAAAATCCCCCACTGAGGCCTGGAGGGGGCCCAAGCCAACCTAGCTCCGAGGAGGAGGAGAGAGACCACACCTACAGAAGGACTCTGAATTTTACCAGGTTCTCTCCACAGCAAGAGGTTTTATTATTTAGCATTATTATTCTTTTCCGGTGTGTTTGTTAAATAAATAATGCCGCAAACCGGCACCACAGCATAAGGCAATAATATTTCCAGGCAGTTTATAGCAAGTTAATACCCAACTTCCACTGAAAACATTAAGCCTGCATGCTTAATTGCTCCAGGGCCTTTGAAAATCCCAGCAAAAAAGACAATAAACTGTAAATCAACCCTTTCAAAATGAAAGCAACCCCCTCTCCTCCACTATCATTAGGTATTCCACAAAAATGTATTTCACTTCCACAAGCACATATTACATCATAATGGGTCAGAGACACAGCTAAGCAAGAGCAATTAACAGTATTAATAATATTTTTCAGACATATTAAAAACTTTAATTACGTACTCTTAATATGAATGGGGAAGTGGAAGATCATTCCCATATTACCCATCCAGAGGACCACATTACTAAAATTTGTCAAAGACATTTTTGGAGGTGTTTTTCTTGCTGATTTTTGGAGGTGTTTTCCTTGCTGAAACTAAGTTAGTCTAACAAATCCTGGAGGAAAGCCACATCTTTTATCACTCTAAGAAAAAAAGTTTAATATTTAATGCATGCTGCTGTTTCCTCTTTTTCCCCACTGTGGAACCAAAACTGATTTTCTATATAGGAATTATAAGATAAAAGGTTTGAAGAAATTTGATAAAGGCAGACCTGCATTTTTAAAGTGACATGACAAAGGGAGAAAAAGCATTAGAGACTAATTCAAAGATTTAAAATTATTTTCATGCAACAATTCACATCCATTTCCCTTCAAAGTGAAGTTGAAATTTAGTTTGAGACTTTTCTTTTTCAAAGAAAGTGCGAAAGTGAAAACCACAAAGGAATTAGGTGCTGGCTTGCATTCTACAGGGCTGAAACAAAAGGCAGGCAAACATTACATTGTTATTAAAAAGCATAATTGTGATAGTAATTCAAAGACACTAAAAAAAATTGCCTCCTTTACACAATCAATTCTACAATTTAAAAATCAGTTTCTAAACCAACAATATATTTTATCAGTTACCTTACAGTCAGGCATCTGTTTACACATCAGAGTTCTACCAGAAAAATGTATAAGCTCACCTTGTCTTGGTTCTCCTTATTCTTGTAACACAGATTTCCAATCAAGCGAATTAGATGAGATTTGAAACCCACGGCTGGATGTGAAATTTCTCCCTGCCCTGTCACAGCATGTGTGGCAGTGAAAATATTTACAGCCTGTTTCCCAGCAAGGTGAGTTAATCTCAGGGTATCTAGAGAAAACATTTCAATACATTACCGTGAGAAAATTGTCTCACTTGGCACAGAGCTTTACTATTAATTGTTGAGTACAAAGCTAAGCAACATGATTTCAGATATTCAGCATCATGTCAAACAACTTTAAAAGTTTACTTCATCGTGTGATTTGTGCTAATATAACCAACCATAAAAGACCAGCCCAATGTCAGAAGGCATTTTTGCGTACTTTTTACACCCTTACATAGCTCAGACACGAAGGCTGAAGGCGGCTGCTATCAATCTCCACCTAAAGAGTCAGAATTTGTAGGCTGTTGAGAATTCTGGAACCATAAATATATTACTAAAACCAAGATTTTTAGAAAACTTCCTGTAGTTTGAATTTGTCACAGCAATACATACTGATCACAGAATCACTTTTTCCTCTCTTCTTCGGCCTGTTCCTAGCACTGCAGCATGACAAGAAATCTCAAGTACACAGAATTACAGAACAGTTTGGGTTAGAAAGGACTTTAAAGATCATCTCGTCTTGACCCCTCTGCCATGGGCAGGGACACCTTCCACTATCCCAGGTTGCTCCAAGCCCTGTCCAACCTGATCCTGAACACTTCCAGGGATGGTGTAGCCACAGCTTTTCTGGGCAACCTGTGCCAGGGCCTCACCACCCTCACAATCTAACACTACTCTCTAGCAGTTTGAAGCCATTCCCCTTGTCCTGTCACAACAGGCCCTTGTCAGTAGTCTCCCTCCATCTTTCCTGTAGGCTCCCCCAGGTACCAGAAGGCCACAATTTGGTCTCCCTGAAGCTTCTCTTCTCCAGGCTCAACAATCCCTATTGTCTCAGCCTTTCCTCACAGCAGAGCTGCTCCATCACTCTGATCAACTTCAAGTTTCCTTAACACACACACACACACACAAAATAAATCCTGTTGTTAGTGATCTTACTGTAAGCATAAATCTAAGAACCCGTCACCAAAAATAGAGGTTTGGTTGCTTTTTAAGTTACTCTCTTTTTTGCTGCTGGAGGTATTTTCTTTACTTGGTTTTTTTATTTGCTTGTTTGGGCTTTCTTACAGTAAGGACCCACCAAACATCTCAGAAGAGTCACCGCTAACAGCTGTTTCAGCCTTTTTATTTTTTAATTTTTACCTACTTGTCTTAAAAATACACAAACTTTTACAATTTTTTCACAAAATGGCAGTATACCTCAGTTTCAAAGTGCTAAGATTTAAACAAGCACAGGTCATGGTATGTACCCGCCTCCTTCCTCCCTGAGCATCTCTGGAACATCTTGGCATAATTTTCTTTGTGTACAGTCCTTCCCTTGCTGTTTCTTACCTTCTTTAAAGCTGACCTTTAAAAGTCACTGGATTTGGTTAGTAACATTCAAACCACACTTAAATTTCAGAAATTTGGGAAACAGAAGGGAACAGGCATGGAGGAAAAGTCCTTTTTCTACTTGAAGAAATTCTTCCATGCATTCAGCCAATGGAATAACATAGGAAGCAGCTGTCCCTTGCACCATTCTTTCCTTAAGAAAGAGCACTGCTGGTACTTGAATTGAGGCTCTGTTGAGCAACACAGGCCAACAGAGAAAGTGGAAAAGCAGAAAATTTCCAGGAACAAATCAAATATTTGAAAATGTAGATTAACTCCATCTCCTATTTATTTATCTTATTCAAAGGTCAGAATTAGAATTACCACCAGTTGTGAAAAACATGTTTTCATTCACAGAGCACTAACAGTTAAGTCTTGTGGTTGTTCACTCACCTACAGCTGTTTCAAGCAAACCAGGGAATGCCTGCAGATGTTCCAGCTGGCTGTTGTTTGAGGTCATTTCACAAAGAACATCGAGAAGACGAATTGTCACCAGTGCTTCCTGGAAGGAAAACGGCATTTCTGAAAATGGCTTATGAAGGATACCATAAAAATATAAACCCAGAAATGTAAACAGGGACAGGAACTCTCAGCTCCTCAGGTTTTGTGCAGGCCTTCCAAACTGCCAAGAATAAATTTATATAAAATTAGGGCTACTTTCTAAAATAACAATAACGTATTAGATTGCAATAATTTCTTTTCTACAGTTAGTGTTATATCTGCCTGAAGAATCACGGGGAAACCAAAACAGAGCCATAAGGGATAAAATTTTAACAAAAACACAGTAGCTTCCAAAAGCAGAAATACAGAAAATTACTAGCTGAGAAAATTATTTCTGTATAAATGTTTTCTTTGAGTTTATTCAGTCGGAGCATTCCACTTTAAAGACACAAACACCGCCTGCAAGACACCAATTTGTTATCCGCAGGAATTCTGTAAAGTTCTGTGGTCAAACGAACTTTGGCTGTGAGAATTTACATTATTCTTGGGTAAATAGGATTGCGATCAGAGATGCAGCATTTTGGTCAGGTAAAAGGCACACAATTTCATTTGCATATTATTTATTCAGCCAAAGAACTATTTTTTCTCATGGAATATGTTGGTCCTGCTTATAATGACAATCCAGCACTTACAGAAAATACCTTAAGAGCACATGACAAAATCTGGAACACCACATATTGCTCAAGAGGCAGGCTGTGACTGCAAGATGATCCCACTCAAGGTGTGGTACATAAACTGCAAGTAGCCATGAAAAGGCTCAGAGTTTGGTCACAGTAACTATTCCTGCCCTGTCTGGTCCAGGAAAAAAAAAGGTTTACTTACCAACCGTATAATATTTTGGATCCATGTAATCAACACAATGTAATTCAAATCATCAACCATAGTGTTCAGTAATTAAGTAGAACAATTATATTCATTCGTTGCTCCTTGAAAACACAAGATTGCTACAGGATCCAGGTACTAAAGCTGTATTTTCATTTTTTGACCCATACAGGTGTAGGAAAGTGCAAGTCTTGCCCTGAATTATTCAATAAACTGCTTTCATCAGCATACAGGCAGACTCTAAATACATTGGCCATTATCCTGTTACAAAGAATACCCCAACTGTATTTCAGAGACAGTAACCAGCTTTTTACAATTTTTAAGAGGAACAGATTATTTAAAAACCATAAAAGAACTCCCAAATTCTCATGTATATTTGAAACTTGCTAAGTTCAAAAAATTGTTCCTTCCCTGCTGCTAACTTTCCAAATTGGGTTTTTTTTGCTCTCTACCTGTACAAAAGAAAGGCGGTAAAGGAAAATACTTCCTTTTGAAGTTCAAAACCCGAAACAGTTTGAACTCTGACAGACAACTTGATACGGATATAATCTGAAAAGTAAATAAGGAAATAACCAAAGACTTTTAAAATAAACATATTTTGAGCAAGACACAGAAAAGATGTTCCTTATAGAGAGATGAACCAAGTCCAGGGAAGGGTTTTATTTTGCAAGTATGGTTGAAAGTGCAAGCAAAGTGATGCTCAAGTCAGGCTTCGAATGGAAAAGCTATTTTAAACACTGGTTTAAGCACTGCAAAAGCATATGATTAGCTTCTCATGGGTTTAAGATGCACGCTACAAGACCTGGTGTTCCTTAAAGAAACAAAGCAGTGTCTACATATAACAAATTAAACAGTGAATGGGACACCCAGACAACATCCTGGGAGTCAGGCCAGCCCAAGGACTGTTCCCAAAAGTTTTCAAATGTGGCCTCAGAGTTCTGGAGTCTGAGGCATCTTACTACTACAGACATGGCCTGAGCAAGGCACTTGGCTTGTGGGCCACAGAAAAGGCCAGGCAAAGCCGAGCTGAGTATCACAGATGTTGCCTAAAGCATTTTTAATGACAGACTCCACAGGCACAACTGCATTTTTTGCAGTTAAGTAAAACTGCTACACAAAACCTAAAATATTTATACAATTGAGGAGAAATTGGTGCAATTCTTTATAATTACTTGTAAGAAAAGAAATAGTTTTATGAATTTAGGTTGGCATTTCACTTTTCCCATGGCAAGCATATGTTGTGAACAAATGTATACACAGATGTGCATGTACACATACTGCCCTCCATTTATTCACCTATTAGGACTCACATTTTCTGTTCATTCAATGAGCCCCATTTTCCTACCAAACAGTGATACCCAACTTATCATACATCTTGTTCATGTGAGAGAAGAAGAAGTCAGTGTCAAGCGGGGCAAGTTATGCAGTAATATTCAGAATACTGCTGTTCCAGAACCTTCTGGATGGACAGAGACCTCCTTCTGGTGGGTGCAAACAAATGGTTTTCTTCCATGAACTGAAACCACAGAAAGTGGTTTGGAAAGCAACCACAAAGGATAAAAAAACAAAAAAGGAGGGGAGGGGGGAAAAAAGTAAAGATGGAATTGTCTCAATGTATGTCCTCTCACTGCCAAGTTACTACCTTTTCCAGAAATAGTCAATTAAGGTATCTGACACAACTTAGACTAAACAGTTGGGATAGTGGGGGAAGGCTGTGTTTCTTGGACAGATTAGAAGAGATCGTGTGCTTGTTGGTTTGTGTTTTGTTTTTTTTAACACATCCAACAACCACCTCTCCATAAAGTGATTTATGGTACTTTTCATAACACCGCTCAACATACTTTTAAAATTCTTGTGCCTATTTAAACAAAAAACACCCAAGCAAGTACAACACTCTTTAACATTATCAAATAAAAGCATTTAAGATAAATGATTTTTAACTTTGATAACAAATTATTTATGACACCACTTCTCTAGAGTTTCTAGAAATGAAACTATTGCACATTAATTTCGTATCAACAATAAAATTATTCTGACTACAGGTATATTACTGCTTCCCACCTTTAAACAGAATAAATATTTTTATTTTGATTTGTATTTGAATCATAGGATCATCACAGAATCACAAAATATCCTGAGTTGAAAGGTTCAGGGTCATGGTTTGGGTTGGAAGGGACCTTAAAGCCCATCCAGTCCCACCCCCTGCCTTGGGCAGGGACACCTCTCACTACCCCAGGCTGCTCCAAGCCCTGTCCAGTCTGGCCTCGGGCACTTCCAGGGATGGGGCAGCCACAGCTTCTCTGGGCAACCAGCACCAGAGCCTCACCACCTTCACAGGGAAGAATTTCTTCCTAACATCTAAACTATCTTTACTCTCTGTCAGTGCAAAGCCCCCTTGTCCTGTCACTACATGTCCTTCTAAATCTGAATAAATTACAGTTCTCAATTCAAATAAATTACAGAAGTGATCCTTAGTAAGATAATGAAATATCCAAATATGTGGAAGTTTTCAAATTTTTTTAAATTATGAAATATTTAAAAATGGGGTGGACTTATTTCAAAGTACCATATCCTTTTAATCCTCAAATTAAAAGCAAAAGCTGACTGCTGTCCTACAGATTCTGCTGTGTGCTCTGCCACTGCTTTCCCAACATAAACTGGAAAAGATACTGTTATGTATGCCCCCCTTGGGCAACAGTGGCAATGAGGATTTATCACTTCAAACTGTAGTACTTAAATGGCTATCATTCATACCTCATCTTCTACATCTGCTGCAGCAGTTAACTTGAGCACAGCTCCACATTTCTCTTGGAAACAGACTGCAAGGAAGTCAGCATGTCTCACAAACACATTCATTTCTTCACTGGTAACTGAGTTCTTGTCACTTACTTTCACCATCATCAGCTCTAACAAAGTAACTCTGGAGACAGAAAACAACTTGTTAGTTAGGTTCACTGAGCCACACAGAATTATCAGTAGAATAAGCAGTAGTTAAAAATTATAAAAACAATTATCATGCTAGTAACAGAGGATTTTTAAAAATTAACAAGCCTCATGAATACTGGCAATCAGTTTCTGTCTGCTGTTTTTTCCTGAACAGAATTAATTTAATTCGTCATTCAATTAATATAATCTGGCCAGACAGTCAATATTTTTCTCAAGTCTATTTCAATTTATAATTTCTTATGTCCTAACAAAACATTACTGAGATTGCATATTCCCTATGTCTAAAATTTCCAGAAAACCAGCTCTTAAAAGCTGTTGTTAAGCATAGCAAAATCAGCACAGACCATTTGACAGCTTCCGTTTGAAAAATACAGGTTTTCACAACCCTGGCCTTGCTCACAGTCCTTCACTAACTCTCCCCCACAACCCCAAACCAATGCTGAGCACAAACAGGGAAAATAAAAATTGATGTGCACTGTTCTTTACAGTCATTTTATAATTGTTACTAGATGGACTACGCAAATCCAAGTTAATCACTCACGTACCCAGTCAGAGATATTGGATGTATTAAGCTAGCAAGTAAGTAGATACATAATAAAGTTGCCGTATGAAATCTACTTGGGTTGGGTTTTTTAACAGCTTTAATGTAATTTTATTTCCAGTGTCTTTTCATGTTGTCAGGGCAAACTGGAAGTATTTTGTGGAAGCAGGACTTGGACATGGCACAGGCCCTCCTACAGCTCCCTGCTCCAGTCCAGCGCACAAGGACTGGTGAAGTCTCACTGTCATTCTCTCAGCTTGAAAGGACACTGTTTACTGAATGAATTCAAAAGCCGGCTCAGGCTTTTCTTTCACTGAAATATTTGAAATTCAGATGGAAGGACTGACATTTAAACATGTGGAATAGTTCAAATGCTTTTTCTTTTAAATTTACCAAGCAGCTTGTCAGAAGAGGAAGACAAATGTCTTTTTCTGTGGAAAAAGCTCAGTCACTGTTTTTTTAACCTCCAAGAACCCACCTCTATTAATCACAAAACAGCTACTTAGTCCTTGCTAAACTCAATTCTCAATGTCATTAATACAGCTGCATTAAACTATTATCTGAAGGAGGACAAAAAGCTTTTTCAACATGGCAGCACAGAAGTGCTGCCATCACATCTGGCAAAGGGCAGACTCCGGACAGGAGGCTGGAGCAGCCTCTCTCAGGGGCTCTGCTTGTGTTCTGTTTGTTCTGCAGGTTACAGCTGGGTGCACCCTGCCCATCTCCAAACAAGCAGAGTCCAGCTCCCCAACACCCCACACTGACCAAAGGCTTTCCCATTTGGCATCCCATACAAAACCTAAGCCCACAGATCTGTCATTCACCCCTCACACAGGGCTAGACTTTGACACGTCAGTTTTCACCAAGTTTAGAGTCTTTCAAGCATATGCTCAGCTAAGAACACAGGCTGGTCACAGACTTGATGAACACAGAATTATTCCAACACTGCAGTGGGTTGACCCTGGCCAGATGCCAAGCACCCACCAAAGCCGCTCTCTCACGTCCCTCCCCTCCCCCCGTTAGCTGGACAGGGGACAGAAAACGTCACAAAGAGTTCATGGGTTTGGATATGGGCCATGAGAGATCACTCATCAAATACCATTATGGGCAAAACAGGCTCAAAATTAGAGTTATAACCTTAATTTATTACTAACAAAATCAGAGCAGAATAACAAGAAGGAAAATAAAGCTGCAAAACCACCTTTGCCCCTCTCCTCCCCCCTTCCCAGCTTTACCTCCTACCCCAGCGGCACAAGGACACAGGGAATGGGGGTTATGGTCAGTTCATCACCCACTGTTTCTCTTGCTACTCAGGGAAAGGAGTCATTCCCTGCTGCACCATGGGGTCCCTCCCATGGAAGACAGTTGTCCATGAACTTCTCCAGCGTGAGTCCATCTCATGGGCAGCAGATCCCCGCAAACTGCTGCAACATGAGTTCATCCTATGGATGAAAGTCCCCTTCAAACTGCTGCAGCGTGGGTCACCCTACCGTGTCTTTCAAGGACAGGCTGCTCCAGCATGGGCCCCTCTCTCCCCAGGCCTCCCACAGGGTCACAGCCTCCTCTCAGGCATCCCCCTGCTCTGGCGTGGGTCTCCTCCATGGGCTGCAGGTGGATCTTTGCATCCCCCACGGATCTCCGTGGGCTGCAGGGGCACAGCTGCCTCACCATGGTCTGCACCACGGGCTGCAGAGGAATCCCAGCATTGGTGCCTGGAACGCCTCCTTCCTTCTTCACTGCCCTTGGTGTCTGCAGAGTTGTTTCTCTCACACATTCTCACTCTGCTCTTCTCTGGCCACAATTACAACTGCACAATGACCTTTTAGCTTTTTTCTTCTTAAATATCTTACCACAGAGGCGTTACCACCATTTCTAATTGGCTCAGCCTTGACCAGTGGCACATCTGTCTTTGGAGCTGCCAGAGATTGGCTCTGCCGGACATGGAGGAAGCTTCCAGCAGCTCCTCACAGAAGCCACCCCTGTAATCTCCCTGCTACCAAAACCAAGCCATGCAAACCCAAAACAAATACTATCTTCTGCTTGACAGGATTCTAGTCAGTGCTTCTTGCACCAATAATCCAAATAATAAATGTTTAAAACTGACAAGCAATCCTTTTGTAAACAAGCTGAAGAGTCACCACAATTCCATAAATCCTATTAAACAGATTAAATGGTCGCCAATGGGGAAAATTTTTTGCAGTGCTCTTCCCCTCGCAACATGAATCGATGCCTTTTTCAACAACTGTAGTCCTTCCAGAGAAACAGGAGTGATGTTAAAACACCACCTGAATGTAATTTATTTTGAAGTTTTCTGGTCTCTTTAGGCATTCAAGTCAAACTGTTTTCCTGAGTTTTCTTCCAGGCACAGTCATTCAGGACATGCCCATCTTTCCCTGAATTTCAAGCAAGTCTTGCCATTCAGCCAATAGTTTCCTGAAAGCGATGTGCTTTGTTCTGGTGCAAGTTCCCTTACATTCCTTTCTTCCATTGTTTCTCTCAGTTTTCTTCCAAGACTCACTCTAATTTTTCCAAGTCAGTTCTCCCAGACAATGCAATTTGCCCATTTCTTTTAAACGATCTCACAACTGTTCAGCCATTCAAATGACAGCATTTCTTCCTAGTTGTCTGCCAGCAGCTAAATACAACAAATATGACAACTGCTAGTACCAGTTGAATTTTTGTAACACTCAGTTCATTATCTCAAATCCAATTCTGTGTATTATATTTACAATTATACTTCTGTTTGGAAATAATCATTCCATGTCATCTTCCTTTTCTCTAGGCATCACAGAGGAAGACCTTTTGTGAATCTCTTGCAATTTTTTTATCCCCAGCCAAATTTAAACCAGTTCTTCCTGAAGCTGACTAAACTGGCATAAACTTAGAACAACCACTATAAGGTATTTGCAGTCATCAGTAAAACAAACTTCTGTCTCCTATAGCCTGCAAATAAACCACAGAATTCAAGTGCAATTTAAATCTGAAAGGTCATTATTACACAATAAAATGCTGCCTCACTAAGCCTAAAACTAGTAGTGTAAAATTCTATAGATTTTCTTAGCATTGAACAGTGTCTGCATCAAGTGTGCTTTGTTTATAACCTCTTAGCAAGCGCCAGACACTTGGGACATTCTTCCTCTGTGACTTAGGCTTTGGCTTCCTGAAACACTTCCCTGACAGCAATGGTTCCATGAGACAAATCAGGCCCTTCCTCAAAACTTTGACTTCTTTCATCTTCAAATGATACTTGCAAGAATCATATTGAATGAAAACTGGCAAATTTGTGAGCAACTGCAGTTCAGTGCTACCTTCAGCTACTGTCTGACTGTGAGCGTTGCCAGGAACAAAACCTTCCCAAGCATTGACACTGGCAGCCCTGTAGCTGAGCATTAGTAAGAAGTGGTGCTGCTTACAGGACTTGAGTGCCCATTTCCTTGGCAGGCAATTCTGTCAATGGCTGCATCCTTCACTGAGGACACTTCACCTGACAACACTAAAATCAAACCTAGAGATGCAAGTACTTGACCATCTTAAAAACACGTGAAGCTCTTCAGCTGCACTTTTTCATGCTGTTAATTAAAGCAAAACCCCTTCTTAGAAGACATAACAACAGATGTACTCACTTTCGAAGATTTTATAATGTAATTAAGACAATCAAGGCATGAACTTACAGTGTCCATGTTCAAGGCTAACTTGGACAAACGCAAACCAGGCTTTTTCTAAATACTTCTGCCAAATATCTGCACACACTTGCAGTGAAATTTCAAATCTGGCAAAGAATTCAACAATCTACACTCTTTTAGCTCAATGGCCATATCCTTCTGCAATAATCCCTTCAAGAGAATCAGCAGGCATTGTCACAATACCATGCACTTCTCCAGGCCAGAATACCACTAAATACCTGATCACGTTAACGCAGGATTTATTTCAGGCCATTTGCACACTCAGACATGCAACACATTGTATTTGTTTGGAAATGAAAGAGAAAGTTGTCCAGAAGTCAGGAATTCTATTTTAATTGAAAAGTCAAATTCCTGATCCACGTGTACAAGAACTGCTTTGAGGCAGGCACCATGGCCACTGTAGCACAAATGCACTGGATTTCAACTACAGGAAATACTTTGAATAGTGCAAATACTGTGAATAGTACAAATAACTGTGGTCAGGTAGCCACATACGCTCTGGGCATCCCAGGCAACTGCCAGCTTTGGGAGTCACCACTAATGGGCACATTCACAAACCTTCTCAGCACAGCTCATTTCATTTCAGCAAATACATTTAAACTACCTGTATTTAAGGTGCATGATAGAGACTACTGTAACTGAGGGCTACCATATATTCATGAGCTCCAGCTGCCTTCCCCAGACACCTCAATACCACATCTGTCCATTCTTCATTTATAGCACTTGGTCAGCCTCACTGGACACCCAACACGGCAATGCTTGCAGTGAAGACTACTCATCTCATTTTGAAACAATGAATTCCCTATGCTTTTTTCTCCAGTTCATGACAGTCAAAATGTTTTTATCTGAATTGGATTTGTCTCTTCATGTATCTCACAAGAATGTGCTCTTAAATACGCTAACACTACTTCGGAGGATGCCAAGGCAGGGTATTCTTCCATAGCTCAGATGCAAAGAGATTATTTCTACAGCATTTCCATATGTTTGTCAGTAAATTAAGCAGTGTCAAATTCATAACACAATGTACTGTCATTATGTCTTTGAAAAACTTAATGGAGTTTACTTGACTGGCAGAGCTCTTGGGATTGATCATAAATTCAGCAGATATGCTCTAACTAGCAATCCCACCTGCAATCATCCATGTCATGCCTACACCAAAAGCCTTCGAGGTGAGGAATCCGATCACCATCTGTAGTATGCTCAGACCTTTCTAGAAACTGGTTACACCTACTGCTTTAAGTACAACTGAACATCCTAAGCCAGCCCTGGCAATCCTCAAAGGCATTACGAAAACATGAAAACTGCCATTCATGATATTCTCCAAAAGAATTCAGTCTAGCTTATTCACTTAAAATAGTTATGCAGCACCTACCTCCTGGCATATTAAGCACATAGCTTGGATTTATTCTCATTTGGTCATTCTGAATTATGGAGAAAAACAGTATTTCCCTCCTTACCATTCCTATCCCATCCTTACACAATAATGATATTTTATTTATGGTTCAAACCTATTGCATATTCTTTCTTTGTCTGATATCCCTTTAGTTTTCTTATAATCTCCAGTCAGTGCCTGATCCCTCACCCGTGGTAACACTGGAAACAACACAAAACACAGAAAAAAAATGCATTAAGGCACTGTTTTGTTTAGTTCTCTCCCTTTCACCTGCAAAAACTAGAGAAGAACTTGCAGCTTCCCTGGGTGGATGTGGAACAAAGAAGCCACGTTAAACACATAAATGAGACCACAAAATCTTCAAGCAGTTGGAGGAGCTGTAGAATTCTAGCAGTGTTTCCCCAAATTTGATTGTCTTAACAAAATCTTTTTTGATCTTTCTGAATTCTCTATTAAAGCAATGAGCATTTTTCCATTATAGCAGCGGCCGTTTTCCAACAACTCACCACACATTTACTCAAACACTTGAAGGAAAACTTTCAATGCTTCTTTAAGGTGAAGGTTTGTTGAAGCTTTTCAACAGTGGAAATATTAAAGATTAAGTAATCATGGGCATCTGCTCATCTATGTTTTGTAGGTTCTGCTAACCAGTATGAGACACACTTCCATCTTTCATAAAGGCCTTCTCTTAATTTCTTGACATAACAGAAGTATGAAGACCTGAGGACATTTCTAATGGAGCTCTGCAGGGTGTGGTGCTCTTATGAAATCAAGACACAAGCATGAAATCCTGTCCTTTTTTTGTGTGAAGTATTTCTTTACTGAGTAACGGCGCCAACCTGGATTCTGCAACCCTACATAAATCACTGCCAGTTGTGGCTAAGCTGTAATGTTAACCAACCAATTTAAAACCATTACTGACATAGAAACATGTATTTAGAGATTTTGTGCCAACTACGAAACCACACGGTTTTTCAATCATGTGAACAGGATACTCTATATGGAATGCTAAATACTAAAAGCCGCATTGGTTTTGGGGTTACCTTTCTTGATTGCTCAGTTTGGCATAGAGGGCTTTTACCAGCTCTGGACATTTCAGCAAATGTTCTGTAACAATCAGGAACCTAAAGGAAAAGAAAAAGAAAGTCTTACTGGTGCTGTAAAAGCAGTATGCACATTGACTCAAATGGTGCTGGTTAGTTTTACCTGTAGATGAACGTGTGTTGTGTTTTTGGTCCTACTCGCTAACAGATACAAATTGTCACATATTAATTGCACATTGTCCTGCAGTTTTTTCCCTAACATAGTGATGATCATGTCTCATCAATTCAGCACACTTTTACTAACATGTCTGAAGGAAAGCTGGCTGGAGTATTAGGCCCGCTAGATACACCACAATTCAAACAATAAAACACTCATCCAATGGTTTATGCATCTAAGTAAAAAGCCAAAGTTTAAGATTGAAAATTATCATTCTATTCATCACAACACCGTTTGTAAGCCCAAACAGTCAAAAAATACCCAAATAATATATTTTTTTTTCTTTAAAAAAGGCAATCTAACAAAGCATCAAAGCAAATGTGAACTTCTTTGTCAGATGCAAGGCAGCAAAGTACTTTTCTCAGCCTCAAAAACATACCCTCCTTGTGTATTAGACAACCTAAGCAATTCTAAGGCCTTGCTTTACAAGGCAGGTAGATACAGAATTACATAGTCTCATGTGCTGGAAGGGACCCACAAAGATCTCTGAGTTCAACTCCTGGCCCTGCACAAAACAGCCCCAACTTTAACACAAGGATCTTGCCAGTCAAAATACAGTGAAGTATATTCTGTAATAAATTATCAAGCTTTGTTCTTCCTTTCACCACTTCCCCTTTCTCACACAATATTCGGGGTTTCTGTCTGGAATACAAAAAGACCAATAAATGACCAAAGGTTGACAAACCGGCCACTGGCTCCCTCTTTCTCATCACCAAAGTGTTGTGAGGTGTCTATGATACCAACCTTCCTCAAAAAAGAGTGTCTTTCAAAAACAATCTGTCCAAAACTGGCAACAGCTCACTCTTTCTTCTTAATACTTTTTCTGGAAAATATGGTTAGCCTGGCTTTGTGCTAATGCCAGTATTTACAGCGTTTCCTTTCCCAAGCACCATCCACAGCAGTCCATAGCAGGTGACAGTCATTTAATTTCAACCCAGAGTCATACTCACAGCATTATGGGAAAAAAAAAAGTAGATAAAAGTATTTAGCTCATCAAATCACATCCCTAAGAGAACTAGCAGTGATATTTATGCTGCACAGGTACACACGAACTAAACAATGCATTTTTAAAGTAGCATGTCTAGGCTGCAATAATTGCAAGTCGAGTCTCAGAGTATCCTCTGAGCTGATGAAGCTACAGAGAAAGAGCAGCTAAAATAATACTAAAACCAAGTATTATTGCCGACAGCCTTTGTTTTGCATAACCACAATCTATTACACAGCTATTAAGAAGATCACAACAAAGCCTTCCAGTTGCAACAAGTATTTTTGGGCAAGTACTCAATGCCAGTTGGGCAAACAGGAGAATAAGAGGCCCAAAAGATTAATAGCTATTATATTTCTAATGGTAACTGTGGACTTAGCCAGCATCTGGTTCAGTTACTGAAAAATCGACATTTTTAAGAGGGGGAGGAAGAAACACTGTTTTCCACTGCACTTCTTTTTACTGATATTTGTACATTCATTCACAGAGAAAATCTGCAGAAGTGTAAGGAATCATCGACCTAAAATTGGCATGCTGAGGAGTGTAGAATTGATCCAAGAGTTTTTCAACACAAATTTCAAAAAACCCAAAGACTTGCCCAAAGGCAGCAGCATGAATATATCCAACTGAGCTGCGCAGACTCAGCCATAACACCCAAGTCGAGCCATCAGCAGGGCAGTCAAGGGCAACTCTTCCACAGTTCCTGAAATAACAACTCACAGCCATCCACAGTTAAACCTTCAGAATCATCACAACCACCTTCATTTTTCACAGATTTAAGTAGAAACACAGACTTTTATATGGAGCTGCCGAAGAAAATAGCACAGATCAGAGCTGTGCAGAACACAGAACTTGGCCTAAGAATGTACAAATTTCAGCTGGCAATGAAGTAGGGTAAAAAAGTGTATTTGAGGAGATAGCCTGAAGCCCAATTTTTCCATTTTGCAATTTGGGCTATGAATTTAAAGCTTAATTTTCATGTTTAAGACTGCGTTGAGGAAACCTTCTTGACTATTTGCTTTGTAATTTAAAAGTGGTCAATAATTATCACAGAAAAAGATCTGCAGCTACTAGGTTCACATTCCTGGTCACTCCTGCAAGTGGAAGGCCTGTAGTTCAGCTGTTACTTGGATCTGTGCTCCTGTATTTCCTCACACACATTTTGCACATTCTGTGGGCTAGACCTCTACTGCTTGAGGAGCTCAGAGTATTTTAGACTAAAATTTCTGATTCTTACCTTCTGGTTTCATGATGTGATGCAACACCTCGGAAAAAAAAGAAGTTGTGGCTGCCCCATCCCTGGAAGTGTCCAAGGCCAGGCTGGATGGGGCTGGGAGCAACCTGGTCTAGTGGAAGGTGTCCCTGCCCGTGGCAGGGGGTGGAAGGAGATGGGCTTTAAGGTCCTTTCCGACCCAAACCAGTCTGTGATTCTAGAAAGTATCTGCTTCTGTATTTAAGTGTCCCTTTTACCTTATCCATTTTCTGCGCTACTGCATCATGCAGAACAGAGTACGAGCATCATCACCAAAAGATAAGAGAAGAATTAGTAGTGGAGTAAAGCACTTCCAAATCCTTCACCACACCCAAAAATTTTGGAGGTAGCTAAGCAAGGATGCAGTAAATTCAATTTACTATCTTTAGTCCTCTCAGCTCTCCTGTTTTTCATTTGTGGCACAGAAAAAGAAGAGGAAAAGCAAGACCATCCACAACTCCAAAATAAAAAAACTCAGTTTTGAGTTACTGACTGAACATGGCATTTCAAATGCACACAAAAGGCTTTGGTAAGAGACTTAAACTCTCTTTGGGGGCCAACAGCAGAACCACTGGAATAAACTGAAGATCACTGTAATTTAGTGAAGGAAACGGTGAAAATTAAAGCTGTTATGCAAGCGTAACACAGTAACAAATGAACAGTGTTAAATATGCCAATTTTCTTGACTCTTTAAAAATTGTTTGGCTAAAATCCTAAAAAAATCAAGTGCTTCCACAGTAGATAAATACAGGAGGAGATGTTCAAAGACTTTGTTAACAGCACAAGGCCTGTATTGTTCCAAAGTGAAGTTCAGAAGCAGCCAAGACAAAGTGGTATGAGCTACATGTGCACTCAGTATATTCCAAACGGCCACTAAAGCTTGCTCCAATCAAAGCTGGGTGTAAGCAATCAACTTTATCATCAAATGTCATGTTCCATATTAAGTTGATTTTATCCCATTAGCAAACTTAGGGAACACTTTCCTCCATCTCAGAAAAAGAGGAAGACAACCCCACATGTTTTGCAAGTACAAAGAACATGACATGGCAATTCTCTTATTAGATCAGCAACCTTCTTTTTCAATTTCAAAACCAAAAGCATTTTTCATCACCTACAATAATGCCACTCTATCCAAAATAAGAAGAACTAAATAGCTATCTTTTTACTGTATTTTAACAAACAAATGTAATAAATCATCCACATTTTGAAGAAAAGTAAAGAAGAAAATTCAGCTACTTTCAGCCAACTTTCAAACTCTTATCACCAGCCTTTTTAGATGCTAAAAAAGCAATATGCCTCATAAGGAATTATTTGGAATCAGAACATATTTTAGAAGCAGAAGGATATTTCATCCTTTCACAAGAATAGAAGAACTCTACCAAAACCATTTAAATAAACAATTACAAGTATAAAGCTATTTAATAACAAATGGAACATGTACTGTCATAAAACCTATAGAAATGAGATAATTCACCCCACTCCCACACAAGCACTTCTTGATCAGAAGGAGAATAAACACATTTCCATATCTAAGGCTTGGTCCTAAGTATCAAACATCACAATACTCCTCTCCTGTGCAGAACCAAGCACAACAGTGAACATCCTTCCATCTTCCAAAGACATTCCCATAATGCAAACATCCTCCTTACTGGCCATGATAGCCCCCACCAAGTAAACTCTGAGGTCTAGAAAACTAAATTCAGATTATGTGCAGTATTTTTCTGATTCAGAAGATACTCCCACTCAATTTGACAGCTACATCTAAAGGCACTAAAGAGAGATTAAATCTAATGTAAAATTGAGGTAATTTTTTTCTGAAGAGCTACCAAGAAAAAAATGGAAGATGATTAGCAATGGCTGACAGCACTTCCTGCTCCCCCCTCTCCACAATATACACAAGAAGAAAGAGGTGACAAGATAATTAAATGTATGAGGCTGGGCTTTGAAAGATTGAGGAGATCTGTACCAATTCACTGCTACTGCAAATAGAAAGTAGAAGCTACTCAGATCTCTAAAATTAAGGAAACTTTTCCAAGTGTCGGTACTACTTAAAACCACAGCTGAATTTGGAACCTGCAACGTAACTCCAACTTTCCTGGAATTAAAAAAATAATTACTTTCTGGAGAAGTGGAGAAGGGGCGGGAGGACATCCTAAACTGTCCAAGAGAAGAAATACAGTCGCCAGCCCAATGAAAAAAAAAGTTTCTTCACCACACACACACCAATTAAGCAAAAAGAGCAGTACTGAAGAGTTCCATCCTTGCCGTTAAATCTGTGCCCACAGGCGAGACTCCTTGCTACAGGAGTACCAGTTTCTGTGTACACATCTTTCCAAAAGCCAGGACAAAATAAGCAAAGGGAAAAAAAATGGGGAGGGGTAGCCCCACATCCTAATCTTTATAGTCATCATTGAGCTGTGGTTTCAAAAAGAGAAAGTGGATGTTCAGCAAAACTTACTTCAATGCCAAACAGCTGACCACAGTCCTAATATCATTTTTCTGAAAGCCAAAAGGCTCATTATGTCTCTTACTTTAAAATGGAGGATTTTTGTTCTTTGCTCTTCAGGAATCTGAAATACAACCTGTTTTTCCTGTCCATATTAGCTGAACTGCCCCATGCACACACTTGGAAAAACTGATGACACAAGCTATATTCTCATCTCTAATGGAGCCACCAAAGTATTTCTAAAATAAACAGCTTTTAGAACACACATTGATCTTGGTTAGGATAAATTATAATGCAATTTTTTGTACTACTTCTTCCTAATTGTTTTACAAAACACATATTTTTCCAAGTTCAGTATTCTAAAATAGATCTCATGTGGTATTCTCTGTTGGTTTGTGTTCTAAATACTGTACCTTCTACGCTGTGTGACTTACTATGCTACTGATTAATACAAACCCAGGAGGGAGTGGATGTATGTGGAAACACAGAGAAAGAACTTTTGAAAGGCTCCACAATTTTCCAGAGCCAAAGGCTCTGCATGTGTTAAGGAAAAGCTATTACTGAAAAAAATAAAACGGAGCGTTTCTTTGGAGCTGCATGGGAGTTTGTAACTGACGGCTCTTCAGGCTTCGGTAGTAATCACACAGAAACAAAGCAGAAAATACATTTCAGTTATTGAACAGTTATAGTCAGTTATATTCCAGCTTTGTTTCCTAAAGGATGGATATGTCCAATATCCTGACAGCATCCTTTGGTAGGGTAGTGGCTGTTGAAAGCAAGCAGCACCAGAACAAGAGTCAGCTTATGGAGCAAGTTTGCTTATGTATTTAAGATGTTTAAACATTAACACACTTAAACTGTTGCAGCAAGTCCAGAAGAGGCCACAAAGTTGATAAGGGGACTGCACACTTCCCTTATGGGGACAGAATGACAGAGTTGGGGCTGTTCAGCCTGGAGAAGAGAAGTTTGTGTGGTGACCTCACAGCAACTTCCAGTATCTGAAAGGGTGTTGGGGTTTTAGAAGTTT
>VXBT01012606.1:0-19619 GCA_013400235.1 Oriolus oriolus
CTTTCCTTTCCTTTCCTTTCTTTACTGGTATTTTTGCAGAGAAAATGATCTTTAGCAAGCAATGCCAAAACTGCTGTGCAGAAAGATTTCTGGAAAATCTGTGTGCCTCTGAGAGGCATACAGAAAGGGATTCACATAAACTAAGACGTATTTTAGTACAGAAGGGTACAAGTAGCAATTTCTGACAGCCTACATGATGAACATTTCATGACCTTATTCCCGCTTTTGTCCCAATTCTCAGCTTTACATCCAGCTAACTCTTCTCATTCCTAGAGTTAGCAAATTAGAACTCAGCATACCTGTGACATTTTCTCTTCACTTAAATTTGGACCCAAAGCCTGGTGACATCCTTTAGGAGGATATTCATCACAGCTGGGTGTGGAACTTTTTTGATTTTTTGTTTGTTTGTTTGTTTCACTTGTGTGTAATTAATTCAGTTCAAGGCAGGACATTTTGTAGCCTGCTTTACTTGTTCAGTGCTGGGGTTCAGACTCCTGTATTTCAATGATATCTCAGTTACCATGCTCTGCTACCCCACTGAACTTATTTGCTGCAGTCGAGAAATACTATGCAATTTTCAATGTGTCAGGTAACAGAAACAGTGATTTATTATTAGGATTTCACTAAAAAGTGTGTAAAGAATGCAACATTCTTGATGTTTTTATCTGTTTTACAAAATATGTGCATCCTCACTAAGCCAGAATCTGTACAAGAGTTATGCTTCACAGATAATATCTCTTTTCTTTAATAGTTGTTCCTTCTGACAGATAGGGAAAAAAGGAAAAGGCAGAAGATACATGGCTTGAAAGTGTGAATAACTATTTAATGACAACAAAGAAACAGGCTTATAGGATCTCTAGCTCTAGTCTACCATTCTCTGTGAGCACACATCTTTTTTCTTGATCTTTATTCTATTTGGAAATGTTTTTGTATGCTGCTTTCCATGTTACACCTTCAGTGTCGTTCAGCTCATGTATAATCCAGCTCCTCTATTTTATCTTGTTTCATTGACAAAGTGTCCCACAGTTTGACTGTTTATCTGCTCAGTTCCTTGAGAAATGATTGTATTCCTGGCACACGTCCTGTCTATAGGAAGTCAATTCTTGAGGTGGCTGTCATGCAATGGTGTGCAATATTGTAAGCAGAAGCTGAGTCCACAAAGGGCAGCGACTCTAGGTCTTTTCTGACCTAAATAGTTGGAAAGCTGTAGTTTCTAACTACATTCTCAATAACAGTATGGGTTGGAGTGTTTCTTCATATGTGAGTTCTTTCACCATTGCAGCTAGCAATGCATTTATATGATGTTTTTTACATATGTTGTTGTTTTCTTTTTTTTGTAGTGCTTCTGAAAAGTCCTAGGGTTAGCTCATTTAAATCACATTCTTAGAGTCCCTACGAAATCAGTAGGACACCTGTCAATAATACAGTTTTAGAGAGAAAATAAAAAATATTACTCACCAGAACTTGGAATGAGGTCTTTCTCTTTTCTTCAGTAAAATGGTGAAAAGGAAAAGAGAGACTAAAAAAAAAATTTTTGGCCAACTATAGTGATCTAATCTTGTAGGGTATATGGGTTTAAATTTCTATGAAAGCATTGAAAGTAAACTGAAAAGTGTCATGTGATTCCTTTTAGAAATACCAGGGTGTCTCTCATAATTTACCAAAAGAGAGTTAGCTTATACATTCATACCCATTTTCTTACCAGCTAAACAGTCAATTAAAGCTGATCTTAGCAAAGCCTTTGCTAAAGTGCTGCTCGGCATTTATTAGCCATAGAATCAGAGAATCAAAAGGTTGGAAAATACCTCCGAGATCATTGAGTCTAACATTTGATGAATCACCACCACCACCTTTTCAAGGAGACCCACTAAGTGCCACACCCAGTCATTTCTTGAACACCTCCAGGGATGGTTACTCCACTACTTCCCTGGGCAGCCTGTTCCAAAGCTTGACAACCCTTTTGATGAAGAAATTCGTTCTTCATCGTCCAGCCTTGATATTCCCTGGTGCAGCTGAGGCCATGTTCTCTCCTTCTGTCACTGGTTGCCTGGGAGAAGAGACTGACCTCCCCCTTCCTTTAACCTCCTTTCAGGGAGCTGTAGAAAGTGCTGAGTCACTTGAGCCTCCTTTTCTCCAGACTAAACATCCCAAACCTCCTCAGCCACTCCACACAAGACTTGTGTTCCAGGCCCTTCACCACTGCTCTTCTCTGGACACGCTCCAGCACCTCAATGTCTTTCCTGTAGTGAGGGGCCCAGTACTGGACACAGGACTCAAGGCATGGCCTCAACAGTGCCGAGTAGAGGGACAATCACTGTCTTGGTCTTGCTGGCCACACTATTGCTGAAGACCAGGATGCCTTTGGCCTTCTTGGACACCTGAGCACACACTAGCTCATATTCAGCTGGATGCCAACCAGCATTCCCAGGTTCTTTTCCATTGGGCCACTTTCCAGCCACTCTGCCCCAGCCTGTAGTTCTACGCAGGGTTGTTGTGACCCAAGGGCAGGACCCAAGGGCAGGAAACTCGACCTTTGTTGAACCTCATCCACTTGGCCTCAGCCCATGGATCCAACCTGTCCATGTCCCTCTGCAGAACCTTCTTACCCTCCAGCAGATCAACACTACTGCCCAACATGGTGTCATCTGCAGATTGACTGAGGGTGCATTCGATTGCCTCATCCAGTTCATTGATGAAGATATTAAACAGGGCTGAACCCACCACTGATCCCTGGAGTACCCACACAAGTGACCAGACACCAACTGGATGTTGCTCCATTCCACATCACTCTGGTCTTGGCCATCTAGCCAATTTTTTACCCACTGAAGAGTGCACATATTTCAAGCCATGAGCTACCAGTTTCTCCAGGAGAATGTTTTCGAAAATAGGGTCAAAGGCTTTCTTAAAGTCTAGGTAAAGAATGTCCACAGCCTTCCCATCATCCACTAAGCAGGTCAACTTGTTGCAGAAGAAGATCATGTTATGTAGCATGCTAAAACCTCAAATGCATATAATCCTGTGCCTGCTCTAAGGTCCTGAAGGGTACTGGAACCATATGTGCCTACTGTCTGAATTAGTGATGCAGAAGGAAAGAAAATGTTCATTCCCATTTGATAAAAGAACATTCACCTTCCTTTGTAGTCTCTTCACATACTACAGCTTGTATTTCATACATACTCTAAAACTGTTGACACTATTTCACACAAATACATAAAGGGGACTAGTATTCCTGGCTCATTTCAGACTTTTGATTGAATCTAGACATGTCAGTAACCAATTACTTTAGGGTGAATTTCCAATTACTTTAGAGTTTTGGGTGGATTGACCGTAGCCCTGTCATTGATAGATTCAGTGATACTTAGCTTCTCATTTAGCTCCCAATTACATTACACTTTTTCCCCGTAATATTTCAGTACATCATTACTGAGTTTTTATACAAACTCTCCTCTCTCCAAGGCATGTATTTTAATAATTTTCTCATCTATTCCAACCATTTAAAGGGAACTGTTGTTTTGCTTTTGAGATAGATACGTATTCACCCACAAATACAGAGTTTTAGCATTCTGCATGCAATACTAGCATTTCTGAAGTATTATCATTAGCAATTCATTTCACTGATTTTCAGTGGGACAGAGCTCTAATTCTCATAAACTCCTTCAGGTATATGTATTTTGTTTTATCATTAGGCTACTTTTCACACAGTTCTAGTACGGCAATTATTTCTTTCTGAACGGTCCTTCAAACACAAGAAACTTCCTTAAAGATTGTGGGTTTATTCATGAACTTACTCCTATTCTTTGTGATTGTATGGGATCATTAGTTTCAAAAACACAGTTATCAGAATAAATTGTTTCACCAGAAAAAGACATGACTGAACTTTGACCTAAATATATAAATGTGCTCCCCAGAACCTGTGAGTTACAGAGATCATTCCTAACAAACAACACTCCTAGACCAGAGGAAATGCTTAATATAAATGTTTTCAAGGATCCTCTGAAGCAGTGATCTAAATAACCTTCAATACCTACTGCTTATAGAAACAGAATGCTAAACAACAGAATTTCAATTCAAAGAACAGATGAGAACGAAGATAGTTGAAAACATCAATAATTTGTTTAATGAATTTCAGGAATGGACTTCAACAGACAGGACCACACTGTGAAGGCGTAGAAATCTGACTCACTTAAATCTGAAAAAAATTATCTTCTAAATTCTCATTTCCTTTAAAATGTAAAGATTCTAGTAACTAAAATACTGTTACCATTAAAATACTACCAGAAACATTTCTGCTTGCAGTTTTTATAGACAAGATCAAAATAAAGACCTTGTGGTCAAAGTTTTCTTAAATCTTTCTGAATTATAGTCACATACCTGTTTATTTAAAGCAACAGGACTGAATCGTCTGCTGAAGTAAGAGAAAAGAAGTAGGGAAAATTAAAAATAATTTTTAAAAGTTCTCTTAGGGAATTTAAATGAAGTTGCAAATGAACTTCATTGTTAAGTAACTTGATAGTAAGTAGTTGCAGACAGCAAGATTTTGTTTTAATTTCATTATTTTCTGAATCAGCGGAAGCAGATCACCTGCAACTATTTAGTATCAGGATACTTAGAAGAGTAGTTTATTATTTTCACCTATTTGTTCATTTGTATTCCTTTAGAGATTCCTTATTTAGTTCCATGCCAAAGACGGAATTAAAAAAAAACCTCCCATTAGTCTGATTTGCACATAAATTTTATCATGTTTCGTTAGTCTAACCCATAATTAGGAGGGTTTAGTGCTAGCAGTAAGATTTATAGCACTGTATGCAAGGGTTTCTTCCTATTAGTCACAAAGGCATTTTAATGGAGAGATTAATTTTTAATAACTATCTGTTTGCAACTTGTGTATTATTGCAAATGTCAAGCCTGACTGTCCTGGAGAGGAAATAAAGACGTGTCATTTACTTTCATGTAGGGCATATTTTCTCAGTTACTCTGTGCATTTTGGAGTTGCTCTTATGTCTTAAAGCACCAATGTTAGTCACGGAATTATCAGTCAAGACCACTGACTTAGACATCCTAACCTTACTAGGCTCTAAGAGCAAAAATGTGTGAGAACTTAGAAAATAAACAAGAATGTTAAGATTTGTCACGGTTGTCATGTTTCTAGCCAATACTGTATACTAGCCTTTAGCAAAGTAAAAACACTGAGACAATAGAATTTTGTGCTCCAAACCTATGTTTAAATATGTCATTACCATTATCTTATAGACAGATGAAAGTTCTAAATGGAAGCTAAAAGCACAAAGCAAAGGAGAAACAGAGCATTATGGTTTAGATGTCCTGTATGATCTGTGGTACACAATATGATCTTTTTGAATTCTCACCACAACCTTTATTTCATTAAACAGAATAAGTATTATGGCACAGAACAGGGGGTACATTAACACCTTTGATCACACTATAAACCTGTGGAGGCCGGTGAGCCTACAGAACTGGGGACCAGAAGAGTCCATTAGTGGGACAGTCCCTAAGGCTGAAAACCTTCCCCAAGTTGGGGAGACTAAAAAGGCCTCTCCCAGGATTCCATGGCTGTGTTATGTAAATATACCCCAGTTCTGCTTCCCCGGTTGGCCCGTTGGCCTCCCCGCCCCTTTATACCCTATATGTCTCTGCTCCAGAAAGTTCTCCCTTCTCTGTTCTCCCATTGGCCCTTGCTCCCTCGCCACTCCCTCACCGTTTCCCTATTGGTTCCCATACCCTAGCCCTGCCTGTGTACCATCCCCGTGCCCTCAGACCATTGGTTCCTGATGCTCTCCGCCCTCANGTCCATTAGTGGGACAGTCCCTAAGGCTGAAAACCTTCCCCAAGTTGGGGAGACTAAAAAGGCCTCTCCCAGGATTCCATGGCTGTGTTATGTAAATATACCCCAGTTCTGCTTCCCCGGTTGGCCCGTTGGCCTCCCCGCCCCTTTATACCCTATATGTCTCTGCTCCAGAAAGTTCTCCCTTCTCTGTTCTCCCATTGGCCCTTGCTCCCTCGCCACTCCCTCACCGTTTCCCTATTGGTTCCCATACCCTAGCCCTGCCTGTGTACCATCCCCGTGCCCTCAGACCATTGGTTCCTGATGCTCTCCGCCCTCATATATAAACCTAAACCCTCAGCCATTTTCCCATCTTCATTCCTAGACCTCTTCACACATGTGGATGAAATAAACTCCTGCCATGGAACCCCATACAGAGACCCTTCCTGCCTCCTTGCCGTTGGCTTCTTTATTAGATTAGCAGCTGTCCGGTGTGTGCATGAGCGTGTGTTTGTGTCTGCCCTGCTGGAGCGGCTTCTCCCCAGAGACGCTTCCAGAAGGTTGCAATAACTCACCATCCGTCCACTGCAACACAAACCCAAATCTCTGTTCCCTAGCAGACTATTGGAGTTGTTACATAAACATAATGAAGGCAGAGTTTTTACTTGCCAACTGTAGCACAGTTAATTGGGTGGTATTGTAGAATGTTGTAAGACAAACAGCTAAGTTTATAGCTGTAAGAAACATGTTTTATTTCCAGACACGAAGAAGCTACTTGAGGTATACTGAATATTTAAACTTTCTAAACCAAAAGTTTCACCTTATATAACCCTCATGAAAAGATTTTAAAGCTATTACCGGAAAATAATTAATTCAACTTTTTCTGTATGTTACTTTAGACCTGCTGTTGGGCTTTCATGACCTTTCATCCTCACCTAACTGGAATATATCAACCAACTAGGAAAAAAATAAACTAAGTAAATTCAACAAGGTTTACTTCTTGTATTCTTCTTCACTGTTTAGAAGCTGTGTGCTTCAGCAAGGATCAAAATCAGAACTACTGAAATATTCAGTGATGTCATCACTGGTCACACTAGGAGAAGAAAATCAGAATTCTCCATATTCACACTTTTCAGATGCAAAAAGTCAAGGTTTTGGTAGTGTATTTTTAAAATTATTATTCACTTACCTGAGAATATTCAAACCTCTTGTGACTAACCATTAATTTTCAGAAGTCCAAATCGTCCAATAAATATTAAAACTCATTGGGAATAAAAAAAGTCTTTAATCAAATACCAGTAAAAGTGACATATTTCTTTTGAAAAAAATTCAAAGGGCAGAATGTAGTGAAATGGTTTGAACAGTTTCTCAAATCTGGTAAGAAACCCAACTGACAGTTGTAAAAAAATGCTAACAGCCTTGGGTCGAAATGCTTAAAATCTGAGTAGTTAGAAAAGAACATTGTAACATTCATTAGGAAGAAACTATAAAAGATAATATTCCATTAAGAAAATTTCAGTTAGAATGGAGATAATGAGATAAATCTATAGTATAGTTTATTTGTATTTTTAATTGCAATAAACTTTTCATAAACACACCAGTAAAGATTATCTTGAAGTAAAACATTTTGGCCAGGATTTGAAATTACCATTTGTATCATTACCATGGTTTTCCTACAATATGTATGATCCAAATAAAATTTTATGAAGGATAAAAAATAAGGGCATTGTGAACAATACTTGCAAACAGGGACATTATTTTTATTTTTGGAGAAGCATTGTGCCATTTAGTGGCTCCACCTATTGAATGATAAATGCTGTTAAAATTATTTTGAAGGCTTTTACCTTACTTGAAATTACGATTAAATGTAATAATTTCATGAAAATTATTTTGGTTTTACCAAAGTAAACAAGTTCCTCAAGACCCTTGTCTAAACCAGTTCCTTTCCATTAAACAGTATTAAGTACAGTATTATCTCAAGTGACATATCCATACCCACATGAACAACAGTTCTGTTTCTGGTTTTGGATTTTACACAGGTACTTATCATCTTTTTCATAATCTGTAGGATAAATTCCTAAGGAGACTAAAGATTTAGTGTTTCTATGGGTTCCACTGTACTTTCAAATGCTCTAAATTAGGCCTGTGGGAAGGAACTAGCTTGAGTTTTTGATACCTCTTGTTTTTTCCTCAGTATCATCTGTGGTCTAATTTAGGCTTTCAGACTTCTAAATAGTCTTCAGAGAGCATTTTTTTCTACAGAGGTGAAGTACACCAAAATTCTTCATTCCTGGTGGAGGGGTACATAACCACCTTTGCCACCTGAGCAGCACAGCAGGAACTATGCTCTCCCATCCCTGTGCAGTCTCCTGGCCCACTGGGAAGGTCCTGTAGAGGAAAACCAGCCAGAGGCAGTTCTGTGGCTGCAAGGAGGCTTTGTGTGCCTTCTTGTGTGCAAATACATGGAAAATATGGACAAAATCAGGGAGACAATGGTCATATATCATCCAGCTCTGTGAGACATAGGAGTGTCTCATGGAACATTTTCTGTATTCACATTTCCCAAAAAGCACTTCAAACACAGCCAGAGATTCCCTAGGCTAACATTTGAACATGACACAATTATTTTTTCAACCCAACTTTAAAAAACCATGTAAAATACCATCTTAGGGCTCTAAAAGGAACATCTTGAGAATCACCTATAAGATGCTGCTTGATAGAGAATTTCACTCCTTAAATATCACTGGTTTTCCTTATACCAGCAAAGGACTGTTTTACACCAGTTGCCTCTTTCTCATTTTTTTTCAGTGAGAGTGTCTTTCAGATATAATGCATTTCATAAGAGCACAGCTGGACATTTATAAAAAAATGAGATAATCTTCCCAATGACTGCATCAGGAAAGCCAAGGTGTTCTTAGTGTTCCAAGAGTTTTAAAATATCATCTGTAAATAAAATAAGAAAAAATCTGAAATACTTTAGTAAAAAATCAGCACGTATATAACTATAAAAAAGATTAAAATCTGAGAAAAGATGGAATCTTTCAATGCAGTCCATTTCATTCTACTGTTAGGTTTCTGTTGTCTTCACTTGCAGAAGATCTACAAAATGTTCTGTCAGTGGAAGGCCTTTGCAGCACGATCGCTATTTTCACTTTCAGGTGCAAATTTTAAAACATGTTGGCTAACTAATGAGTATATAAAAACTAAACTGATGCCTTCATAGATATTTTAATTAATTTTCATGCATATTTTTAAAAGGAGAAGGGGCAAATCAATAGACTGTGATGACAAAAAATTGTGTCACCATCAAATGAAAGTGAGAGAAAGTCTGGTGGTAGAAAACAGTTGTTAATATTGGGTATTCCAGACATTATATGAAATATTAGAGAAAATAAAGATAAAGTTTGCTCCAAAGTGAAAATTTCTCTGCAAAGAAAGACTTGAGTGCTTTTAAATGCCAAAATTTAAGGAGGAGGTTGTTGACATGTATTTGGGACATAAGGACATTATCTATTGCTGTGTTTCTTAAGCTAAAAAGTGGAAGAAGAGAGGATAAAGATAATTGTCTTGGGGTGACTTTATGATTTTGTATCCCATATCGCTCAAATATGAATTCTGTGCTTTTAAAAACCTGGATGCAAGAGAAAAGCCAGATGAACCTTTTTCAAAGCAGTTCTGTGCTTCAAGGACGCTGCTATCTAAGTTGTGTTTTGGTAGGGAGCGAAGGGAGGAAGCACCCGGGTTTGGGAGGTTTTTTTTCCTTCGGCGCAGTTTTTTTCTTCTTCTTCTTCAGAGGGAGAGACGGAGAGTTGAATTTTTTTGTTCCTGGGACTTTGGTTTCTTCTTCTTTTTTTTCTTCTCTTCTGGACTTGTTCGGGACATCACAGCCTCACCGGGGGACTTTGTCCAGTCTGGAGGTGGGGGGGGGCCCCCACGCCGACCCAGCTCCGAGGAGGAGGGGGACCACACCCACAGAAGGACTTTAGGATAATAATTTTCCACCATTTCTGTACTCTCCCAGTCTTCATTTGAATCTTCAAGTCATAAGTCTACTCCAGTTTATGATCTGTTGCTCCTCTGGTGGAGTTCTAAATACTTCACAGAAGACAACAATATGAAGCATTATGGCTTTGTTTACTTCAAATGTCAGAAAAAACCTGGAGGTGGAATCAAGTACATCAAAAAGTCAGAGCACCAGGTGTCCAAGAAGACATCTGTTCTGAATCTAGCAGAAATGGCAGAATTTCATGATTTTTCATTGTGGGCCAGTAGCATCTAACCAATTCTCTTTCAATTAGCCTAAACAAGAATATTTTACTAGAAATTATCTGGAAAGAAAAGAATGACTGAAAGAAAAATATGTCTGGAAAGAAAAGTATGTCTTACTTCTGAATATCAAGTTGTTCCTCTTAGGGAACAAAAGAAATCATTCTTAGTGGTGGGAAGTCATATAGATGGATAGGTTATAACACTAGAAATGTAGAAAAGGATCAAAGTCAAAAGAGGAGCAGGAACCAGTAAAGCAAATTATGAATCTGTTCCTACTGCTATTGTCAAAGGTGCCAAGTAAAATCAGTATTTTTTGATGCTTTAAACAGGTGTAGAGCTTCCAGAAATAGTTGTACCCTCACCACCTAATAGAAAAATTTGGTGTGAAATATTTAAAAAAAAAAAGTCTTTAAGGACTTATTTATGCATGAAGGTGCACAAGGGTATAGTTTCTTATCCTAGGCTGTTCTAGGCTTTCTTATCCTAGGCTGCATCTGAAAATAAAGGTTGTCAGTGATGTCTAGTTAGGAAGCCCTCAGCAGTGATGTCTTTGTATTTAGCCAAGCCTTCAACTGCAAAATGAGTCTTCAATATCTAATACATCCACTGACTTAACACTATCGGACCCACGGTTTTAATCTGACAGTGCCCCTCTAATTGGCTTATCATTAATTTAAATTGGTCTTTAAACTATCACAGCGTGTCTCCTCTATATTGTCAGAGCTTCACTTGTTTATGTAGCACATTTTCCAGCAATTCATTAGATTTTGCTGCACTGCTATTTCTTTACCTAGCTCACTTTTATTAGAAGACTGATTTTCAGCGTAGCCTGTAAAAATTTATTATGAAAAAGATCATCTTGACAGTGCAGTATGTGGGTGACTCCCCAGGTATTTATTATCTTTGGTCAGCTCTTTGACACTTACCGTCAGTGTAGCAGGAAAGTAATCCCAGTCCCTTAGGTAATTAGTTCATACCAGTGAATCAAAGCCCCCTAATTACTTCTATTCCCAGAATCAACACGAGGAACATGTGTGAGGGGGTGTGCATGTGTCTGTGTGTGTGTTTGTTTTGGGGAATATGTGCTCGAGCATGCATGAGAGAGAGAGGGGGAAAATCCTGGCAACCCCAACTCTGCTCATATTACCATGTGATTGGTCCCATTTTGCTCTATCCATCTTGCCTTATTGGAAGCTCCTTAATTGATGAATGAGGACTTTATCAAGCTTGGCAGGAGTCATTATGTCTGTGATTTTCCTTGAAATGTATCTGTCATGCAGCTCAAAATTAAATTGCCAGTTTTGGGCCTAACCAGAGAAAGGGCAGTGACTCAAAGCACTCAGAAGGAAATGAATGATTAATGCAGTTTATAGACAGAATAGCGTTTTTTCTGTCTTATGTGCTTTTTGTGTGTAATCTCCAGTGGTTCAGGTTTGGATGGATCTAATGAAAAAGGACTGGATGTTTCCCACCTTTTCTTCAGAGCATGCTGTACAATTTATCCACTGACAAAATGCGCTAATGAAATGTCACCTTGGACAGCTTGCTAAAGGATTGATGGACTGAAAGTTTTGTACTTTATTTAACTTTTGCAGGAAAAATGAATAAGTCCTTCAAACTCTGTATGATATAGAGATTCATTATGATTTTGTAGTCCGGAGGAGTAGCTGCACTGGAATGGAAAAGGCAGCTGTGGCAAAGATGTGAGAATAACGTAAAACAAATAATTACTTAAAAAGCTAGATGTATGGCTTTATTGCACTCAAAGACATAAATTATAGTTGAGCCGTGTAACTTTTTAAGACTTCTTTCTTCAGTGTTATCTCTGCCCATTACAAAAAAAAAATCAGCCTCACAAATCTAACCATTCTCTTTATTTGATTGAAGTATCATTTAAAAAAAAAAAACAACCAAATAATGATTTCAACTTTCTCCTTAAACACCATTGTTTTAGATATCTTCACCTTGGGGCTTCATCCAGTGCTTTCAAACTTCCATAAGACCAATGAATGAGATATTACAATCTGACTTAACGATAGGTTATTATTCTGACTTTTCCTGGAAATGAAAAAAAAAAAACCCCAAACAAGAAACAATACACAAGTACTAAATGCTTGCAATTGATAGTTAAGAGTTCCACCTGCTTACTCACTCCAAACCCATCAGGATAGGGATATAAGAATTGGAAGAGTGATAGTGAGAAACCTTGCAGGCTGAGATAAGAATATTTTAGTAATAGAAATAAATAAAATGAAATAAAATGATAATAAAATTGTAATGAAAAGTAACAACAATGACAACAAAACAGCAACAAAAAATAGGAGGAAATAAAAACCAAGAAAGACAAGTCATGAAAATGAAAACCAACTGCTCATGACCAACCTGCTGACGGTCTGTTCCTGAGCAGTGGCTCCCAGCCAGCTTTTCCCCTGGTTTGTGCTGAGTATAACGCCATGTGGTATGGGATCTTCCTTGGGTCAGCTGGAGTCAGCTGTCCTGGTTGTGTTCCCTCCCAGCTCCTTGTACACCCCCAGTCTTCTTGCTGGTGGGATGTGGTGATGGGCAGCAGAGACCACGGCTCTTTGTGACTGCTGCTCAGCAGTGACAAACACATCCTTGTGTTATCAACACTGTTTCCAGCACAAAGCCACTTCGCAGCAGACATTATGCAGAAAATTATCTCTACCAGCACACCCAGTCACTTAAGGTTTATTCCTAGTAAGGGAGTAGGGTGTAAACAAAACTCTTTTCACAGAGCAAACTGTTTTCTTGCCTTGTTTTCCCTTGCTACCCTTATTCCACACAAGAATATTGCCAGACACTCCAGAGCTTATTATTTTTAATTCATAATTGCATAAAAACACCATTATCATTAAAAATACATCCATATACGCAATAAAGGGCTTTGAAAGAAAGATGATACATTTGTTGCCACAGTTGTAGCTGCTTATTACCCAAATCATAGTGGATTTCTTAATACGGTGAGTTTCCTAGCTCTCCATTTCTTGCCTCCTTTTGCTGCTGCTCTGATTATAGGCTCTCTGGGGCAGACAATAACTATACTTCTGATGTGCACATCTCAAGAACAAGAACCGTGGACAGGTTCCCTCACAATAGAAAAGTAAAATAATTAGAGTAATAAGAATAAGTTCAGGGTTTCCAATTGCAACTGCTAATGGTTTGGAAATGAAACTCTATTTGTCCTTTGATAAGGACAAATAGATTCAAAAATTATCTACTATGATTAGCTTTGCCACACCATTAACTGCATGTGCAGTAACACCATTCAGCAGGATTTTCTTTAATACTTTATGACATATATGTGTTTCAAAAGAAAAATAAGCCTCTGAATCACTACTCTTCTCCAAAGAATATCACACATACTTGTATCTGGTTTTCTGTACACAACATAACATGATGTCCTTGAGTATAGAGGGCTGAGGATCATGATTCATCCAGGTGCATGGATGTGAAAGGAGTGAAAACAACATGGTGCATTGAACATATGCTGCTATTGCCAATTATCTTTCAACAAGAGAAGAAAAAAAAATCTGTGTTGAACTGTTCAGTTGGCTACCTGAAAGACAAAGGTAAGGATAAGAATAGCTCATCTCGTGCTGCTATTCCCATGGTACTGCAAAGCTTTTAGATGATAGTGTTATCTTACATATTACTAATGTAAAAAGTCTTAGAATATTCATGAACAACTAGGTGAGTCAAGGACTAAATTTAAGAGCATCTCCTCTGAAGGCTCTTGCATGACAAGGGAAACATAATCTTTTTATTTTACAAGAATTTTTAGAGAGGGTATTTTTTACTGTAATCTGTACTGTGCTTTAAAGAAAGAGTTAGCATATAAAATATTCCCCAAAACTATCTTATGTAATGCAGCTATGAATCATCATTCTACCACACAAAGAAGGGAATGCTTAGTAAATAATTCTGCAACTACAGACTGCATCCAATGCAAACACACAGAGCCAAGATTAAGGTTACTTCAAGTATAGCTTTATTATTACTGAAGTAAATCAAATTATTGATTTTCTAAGCACTAAGACAGACAATAACATTATAAAAAGGAATGTGAAATTCACATACTTTAAACACTGCTTGCAACTTAAAAACCTTAGGAAACAATGTGTGTCATATCAGCCTTGGGTTCAACCCTACAGTCCCTTCTTGTTCCTTTGCTGGCACAGAAAGTTATTGCATGGCATGGTCTGCTCCAGCCTGCCCTCATGCAGACTATGGGGATGATTCCACAAAAATTTAATGGAAACAATAATAGTGGTTCCTGAGAAAAGAAGACATAGAGAAACAAGGTGTCTCAGTGAAGGGTTGTAACCTTCTCTGAACATGATATTTTCTGATCTAGGTGGGGTAAAAACACTTTTGATATCAGATTAATTTAGCCAGCTGGCGTCACCCAGTTTCTTATTACCAGCATTGTCAGTATATAAGAAAGTCTCCATTACTTCTCTTGAAGACATTTAATTTAACTTAATTTCTTGAAGAAAAGTGAAGGAATAGCAGCTGTTGCTATAGATGAACCTTTATCAGGATACTTTGCTACCTTTGCAGAGAGAGCTATTGCAGTATTCACACATGGGCAAGGACTCTTACACATGGAGGAAAAGTGCAAAAGCCTTTATTGCACATCAGAAATTCCCTTAAAAATGCCAGTACCTACAGGATATCACATCATATAAACAGGAATGATGTTCACCTCAGTGTCTCCCAATCACCTGGAATATATCCCAGACATTGCCTGTTATGGTGAAGGATAAACAATACCTTACAAGGTCAGAAACTGCAATTATCACATCTCATAGGGCTGACACTGTCCAGAAACCCACAATGCTCTCTCAGCCCATCCCCGGTGACCTGGCTGTAATCCCAGGGTCACCTCTGGGTCTGAGAACGAGGCTCTCTCTTTGGCCGACAAGGCCTAATCTCTCTTCCAGCATACCCAGTGTGCCCCAACAAGCTATTCTATTCACAAGCCAGTCATCCCACAGCACAACAGTACAAAATTTATATTCAGCATCAATAGAATAATTACAAGTTTGCAGTTTCAAACACCCAAAAATGCTAAAATCTACAATTCAAGTTGGCTGTACAACCTTGATTCACACAGGTAGACATACACATTTCAATCTCAACACAGATATTTCTTGTTGAAGATTACATCCTTTTTTTTCTTTTGCAAAGAATTATTTGATTCACTGAAATGTTGCTATGCATTTACATAAATATAGGTTCAGTACTTATTTTCTCCTTGTTGTTTTGCCCATGCTTTACATGGGGTTCGGTATTAAAACACTATCCAATTACCTAATATTGCACACTTACAATGCGATTTCTGTTACTGCACATAAGAATCCCATATTCATGTTTCATTCTTGTGAGAACAGAAGAAGAATCTCTAAAATTTAGTATTGAAGTCTAGAAAGAAAAGTCAAAGGTACCCATAAACTTTGACTGTCCAAGTCAAAACATCAAAACTTCAGGATTTTCAGACAATTCTATAGCATATAGCCCTTAACACATTTAAAAGTTTGTTTGCATTGTTTTCCATTTTAACTCCAAATACTCAACACTCCTGCAAATGAGATTTTGGGAATCCTGTCAGGTATTCAAAAAATTAGTTTGAGATAGGGATTGAATCCAATTTCTAGTTGGTTTCAGTAGCCTTGAATATTGGCTATCTCCCTCCTGTCTCTTTCCCATTCCGCTTCTGTCTCTGCAATAACTGAAGAAGTCTCCTTCACTATGGTACAGTCAGGATGTGGATACCAGACAGACCTTAACCTGACCAAGTATATAGAGATTTTACTCCTTTCAGAGTTGATGGCTTCCAGGACCCAGCAGCAGTGTCACCATGTGCACATCTCTGGTAGGAATCCTGAATACAATTAAAATGTCTCATTTTTAAGCTGACATTGGCATTGCCTTTCAAGGGGGAATTAAAAAAACCCAAAACTCTTAGGCATTAGTACTAAAGTACTGAAACAGAACAAGATACTGTTAATTCCCATATACATTAAAAAATGCAGATACAGAACCTGTTATGAAGCCTGTGAATCAATTCCTGCATGCTTCTTACTCTGTTGCTGACATTTTTTCAGGTAGCATCACAGCCGTTCAAATTTGGTAAGATGAATTCTGTTTTCAATATTATAACTTAAAGGCAATGCAAATGACAAGTTGAGTGCGGGTGCTAAATTAGCAGGCTTTATAATAATTACTTCCTTTTGGTCTGTTCATACTGGGTATTGTAATATCTAATACATATATTATCAAGAACACTCAACACAGCTCACCTTGGTGAATATTAATAGCAGTATTAAAACAGAATTACAACACACCATACATAGTTGGTAATAGCTACTAGCACTTTGTTTTATGGAATCTGTTCAAGGTCTTGAAATAATTTAGTAAGCAAGTTTTCAATTTCAAGAGTTAAACACCATTGAGTCTTACACATGTACTACAACTGATCAAAATTTTCCTCTTCTATGTTTTTTCATAAATGAAAATTATGTTAAAAAAACTCTTTTTTTTTTTTGCATTTAGAAGGATATTCTCTGGGCATTTGAACACCAAAAATATATGATATAAACCTCTTCAGCAATATCTTTGTGCTGCCAGAGACAGAAAAAATATTGTCAGTTTTCACATTTTTTATTTTATGTTTTGTAAGTCAGTTACTTACAAAAAAACCCAAGGGAGTAAACTTTGTTTCTGAATAGGGACCAATATCTCCCCTCCCCTACTCAAAGTACCTCATTCCCTGGTGCAATTAACTACGACAGAATCAACAAGTAAATGATGTGCTTACCATTCATGTTAATGACACTTACACACAGATTGATAATGAGTCTCTGGTGCATTCTAAGAAGTCCAGATAACAAGAATATTACTTGAATTTCAAATCTTTATACTTAACAATCTTGTCTAAAGACAAAATTCTGCCTACATGAAATTTGCAAAAGCAGAAACAAAGATTTAGTTCCAACGGAATAAATACATAATTGTCACTACGATTGTCAGAAACAATCTGTCTAAGTAAAAAACTGAAATTATTAGAGTTATATATATGTAATAGCTATTACTAAGAAACATGATTCTTATTTTTGCACAATGTTTGGTTTTCTGGAAGAAGACAGCAGAAAATCTTCTGGAGTGAAATATTGTGAACATGCTAGTAGACAATAAGCTAAGCAAGTTCTAGGAGATAAGGATTTCACTATATGTAGGAAGCTCTTTAGTGTAGTATCTAATCTCACTCAACATATTTCCTTGTAATGCTATGTATAAACCATGGGAAGAAGAAGAGGACTAAGCAGAAGCCTATAATTTGTTTAAATGTTAGTCACACTCAACCTAATGTCAGAAAAGACACAGCAGGAAACTTAAATCACCATATATAGCTGAGGAAACAGAGTTGCCTAAGCCCTGCTATAACAGGTATCTCTGTAGGAAATTTTAAGAGGCAAGTTTGTCACTGAAGTGACCAGAATTACATAAAAGGCATCATAAAATGCAAAGGATGGCAGAATACAGTCTTAGCAAGAGATAAGCACCATACCAAGTTCTCACACTTAGAACTTTCAAAACAGCAGAGGAAAATGCATTTCAAATGCTGACAGAGGGAGGCTGTCATCCTCTGGATAAAAACCAGCGCATGAAAACATTAAAAATGTTACACCATACTCTCACATAAATTCAGGCTTACGACAAGATTTAGTCTCTGTGGTGAGATTTCTGGGGAGATATATGACTATAAGGAACATCCAGTATCAAAACATCCAATTTCCAACTCTTACCAGTGTCTGTATCAGCTAGTACATTCCACAAAATTACCAACCTTTAGCTTAAACTCTGCTGGATTTTCATCTTAATTTGGTGATCTTCTCAAGTTTCTAACCATATTTTTAGTCATCTAGAGGGTTTGGGGAAAACCCTGCTCTGGAAAACAATGTGTTTCCCATTATTACATGGGGGAAAGAATCTAAAATTTTTCAAAGTCTCCAGTAAGAATTAGGATGAGTTACTCGGATGTTGTTTGCAAGGTTCGGAACCAGTATGGGCACAATGCCGGAAGATGCGTTCTGTAGAATTTGCTGTGAAGATGCTACCAATGTCACTGAAGAGCAAAAACTGATAAGTGTGCACAGAAGTGATGGGGAAAAAAGGAAGTGAGAAAATTACATCTTAAATATGTGAAATATTATCAATACAAACCAGCCAACAGTGTCAGTAAGACTAGACTATAGGCACTTGATCTAGGGTAAAAGTAGGAAAACTTTAGAAAGCCTTAATATTTTTCAGAGCAGATCAAGTACTTGAGTTTAGTTTGTGCATAGAAATTGGCCTTAGCTCTCCAGAATCTCATTTCAGCCATTCCTAGTTGCCATATAGATGAAATGTAACAAACAACTGCTTTTCATGTAATCTTCACTCTTTCTTTCATGCTAGGAGCCAGGAGACTAAAATGCAAACAAGGAGTGTTTGATGTACTCCCCCAGGCTCTTTCAAGCCACCTCTTGTGAATAGCTTCCAAAACCCAGCCATAATCCCAGTTTTCAGCTACATATCAGACATCAGGAACAAAGCCTCAGCCATCCCAACTCTGATTTTATGATAGTCTTCTCTCTCACTACAAAAAAACTTGACTAGAGTCACCATGAAATACATAGTGAAATTTAGTGTGTGAACTGCTGAAAACAAAATTCCTGTCTTTTTTTTTTTGATAGCTGCCTTTATATTCACATTACCTTTTTAAAATATATTTCACAATCTCCCAGAATTTTGTGTTATGCTGTCACTGAACCATAACACTTACACTTGTTTTGACACTAGTTTAGATGACCTTTTCCCGTTAATGTGTGAAAAAAAGTCAACTTTAGCAAAGGTGCATTCTTTCCCATTAAAAAATTCTAAAAGGAAACATACAATGGTTTGGGTTGGAAGAGACCTTAAAGATCATCTCATTCCCATCCCCCTTCCATGGGCAGGGATACCTTCCATTAGACCAGGTTGCTCAGAGCCCTGTCATATCTGGTCTTGTGCACTTCCAGGGATGGAGCATCCACAGCTTCTCTGGGCAATCTGTTCAGTGCCTCACCACTATCACAGGAAACAATTCCCCTTGTGAAATCTAATCTAACCCTATTCTATTTCAGTTTAAATCTATCACCGCTACATGTGTTATGATTACATGCCCTTGGCAAACGTCCCTCTCCAGTTTTCTTGTAGTACTGGAGAGGCAACAGTGAGGTCTCCCTGGAGCCTTCTGTTTGCCGGGCTGAATAGCCCCAGCTGTGTCAGTCTGTCTTCACAGGAGAGGTGCTCCAGCCCTCTGACCATCTTTATGGCCCTCCCCTGGACCTGTTCTAACAGGCTTATGTGCTCCATGCTGGGGCCCCAAGAACTGAATGAAATACTGCAAGTGGAGTTTCATCTGAGCAGAGTAGAGAATATTAATTAAATACTGAGTTAAGAAGTTTGTTCTTTGACATTGAGAAAATGGCCAATTGTTTGTGTGTCGGGATTAATGGTGTCG
>VXBT01012607.1:0-28237 GCA_013400235.1 Oriolus oriolus
CGGCAGCGACGCCTCGGGCTGCCCCAACGAGCCGACCGGCTGTGTTGGCTGCGTCTGCAGACCGATCACCGGGCCGATCCGGGCGGGGTCCGAAAGACCCCCGGCCGCGGAGACCTCCTATCCGGGCAGGGTCCGAAGGATTCCCGGTGGCGGTGATAGTTGTCTTTCTGCTTGAGCCAGAGGAAAGCAGCTCTGAGAAAGAAAGGCAAGTCTGTGGCATCTCTGAAAATGTGTCAGAGAAGCCACATGAGAAGATCTTGTGAGACACACCAGAGAAGCTATGATTAAGTGACACCCAGTGATCCACCATCAGGATTCAATGCCACAGAGAGCTGTGCATGACTTATTCCAGAGGTCATGGAAGTGCTTGCCAGACTCTTGAAAATGTCTGATTTCTTGGATAGCCTGAGCTTAGATTTCGGTTGCCTTCTGAAAAGATTACCTTTCTTCACAGATTTTTCGTAAGGCTGAATTTCGGGTAAGGCAATAGAAGGCAGAGACTGAAAGACAATTTAAGCTGATTAGTTATACAGGTTTTTTTGTGTTTTATTGTGGCTTGGATGGATTTCTGTATAATATGAATACTTCTCAGGATATTTTTGTTTTACTTTTTTTTAACCTCTAGTTGCTAGTTCATAGGTCCTTGGAGAGCTGCTTAACAAGCTGGAAAAAAACCATCAAGATGAAACAAAAAAAAAAGTGGAAAAGTTGCTCACATCCTTGATATATAATGGAGTAATATTTCAGTTGCAATACAAATGATTTATTTACCATGGAGTCATTCTGTACTCATAATAAAAGCACATTTCCTCTTGGAACAACCAGTTACTGTTTTCAGATCAAACCCATTCATTCATGGAGTTTTTTTTCTTGCCCATGTCTCATGTGTGAGCATCACTAGGTGCCAAATGCAATCAATATGAATTCTGCTTTTGATCACACTGGTATCAGCCTCACCCAGAGGAGAACTTGGCTTTTAGACCTTGTGTCACATTTTAGGAAAAATAATATTGACTCATGTTATTTCAAAATCATTGTTTATAGCCAGTGGATTTTAAATCAAAACAGTCAGGCACGTTTTCATTTTACACTCATTGTTGAATAAGCCGTGGAAAAGGTTTCTCTTTGCAGAACTGCCTTCCCCCCTCCAAGATTATTACATTTCACGTGCTCTAGTTCATCCCAAGATTGTGCTATTGTGCTCTTCAAAGTTTCCTGGGCCATTAATCTCTCTCTATTGTTTCCATTTGGCCTCAAGATAGGTCAGCTGGAAATTGCATTGCTGGAGAATATTCTGGTCTTGAGAACGCACAAAATAAAGGAGCAAGGAGAGCCTCCAAATACTGTTGGTTCTTCATTCAGAGCGTACAACTAAGCAAGCCCATAAAGGCTGTGTTACTGAATCCTTTATCTCCTCAAAGCCAGTGGAATATACTGGGCACCAGGTGCCATGTTCAACAACCGTTCCCATTCTCTTGTTTAAAAAGTGAATCTTTTCCCATCCTATTGCTATGCTTCTCTATTTTTTTTCTGCTGCCTTTAACTATCCACCAGGGCCCACTATATTGGATATGACAGTTCAAAATGTGTATTTAAGGCCTGGTGACACACAGCTACGCCGAGGCCACAAAGGAGCAGTCATGGCAATTGAACCGTGCGAGCCGCGCTAGTGCTGCGGATCCATCAGTCTTTCCATTGTGACTCCTCCTCGCTCCCAGAGGATTTATAGGCACATTTTTGAGAGGACTCCAGTAACTAAAATAAAGATGTATTTGTCTCCACAGAAATGTTGCAGCCACATATGTGGCTATTTGGAGAAAACAAAAAAAAAAGAATGGAAACCCCATCGAACTCACGCTGTAGGGGCTCTATGAATGGATTTTCAAAGCCTTGTCTTAGAGCACATGATTTTTACCTATTTTTATGTCTGTGTTTACTTTTCTGACTGCCATGTGGAACAAATTACAGTGTTTCAAGTAAGGGCATGTGCTCCTTAGGACAGGAAAGGTTAATTTGGCTACTTTGTGAGTAAGTATGTCATACAGTCTTCCATTGTTCAGTTTTCTTTCTCAACATCTGCTAAGATCTCTCCTTCAAGACACAAGGTGGTTATTGTCTAGGGAAGAATTTGTGTTGGGTGGAGAGGCAGGCATATGTTGTGAGATGAAACAAGGCCAAGGGGTGCAGATGATACAGGAGGGTGTCATGAAGGCAGCTGAATTGCACTTTGCTGGGCTGGAGCCTGTGCCAGCTCTTGCCCCCAGAGGTCTTCCTTGTCACTAGGGAAGTTATTTGAGCCCAGTTTTTGTGGATGGACACCGATGGTATGTCCCTCACTTTATAGACTGATCAGTTCAAGGCTCTGGCGTGGCAACTGCAGCTCCAAAACGAGGAGCTGTAATTTTTACATAGCAGTTTGAACACTCCATCCAGAAGAACTTTGGCTGGAAGTCAGGTGAGCTGTGCCCACATCCTGGGCTGGCTCGGTGATGCATTGCCATGTCACAACAAGACTGCGCTTGTGCTCATCAACCCCTCCTCTCAGCAGGGGCTGTGGCATGTTTGCAGCTGGATTCCAGTTGCCAGGGAATGAAGGGGCCCTGTGAAAAGGACATCAGCTGAGGATAAATGCTTTAACTTCCCTGTTCTCTGATGTGGTCTGGGAGAGAAAGGACATGGGATCTTTGGAGATATCTGGAGATCATAAGTGGAAGGAAGATCTGGCTGGAGGACATTGCCAAAATCTTGACTGCCCAAAAGGTGCTGGGTTCCAGTCGTTCCTCCACACAGGCCTCCTGAGGAAAGGGTTCATGGGACCCATTTCTTCTGTTTACGCACAAAGTGACCGGGTTTGATTCACCTCAGCATAATAATGTTCTGATTTTTGGAGAAAAAAAGTCTCCCACCTATTTACTGGTGAACACTACAGAAAGCTCATGTTTTCCATATTGAGTGCAGCAAGTGCATATCTGAAGGGAGTACTCACTGGGGCTGCACTGGTACCTGGTCCCAGCACTGTTCTCTGGCAGCTGGAAAGGAGATCTGCTGAAGTATGTGGGACAAACATGCCCTCTTGAGTCTGGAAGCCTGGTGAGGAGAACCTGGGACTGCTAGAGCTAAGGGACATTTCACATTCACTTTGCATCAGAGGCCTGTGATTTGGGAGACTGAAGTCTAATGTACAGACTATGGTCCTGGGTTTGCATAATTAAATCTTGTTAAAAAATCCCCAAACAAACAGCTCATATATCTATATGTTTATATCTACAACCTTATACACACACACACACACACACACACACACGCACGCACGCACATATATATATCTTTCACCTTTAGCTTTACTTACATATTGTTCTCTAAGAAACAGAATAGTTTTCTGCAGACTGGGAACTCTTGCTCCTGGGCTGAAAGCTCCTCTTGCCTAGGGAAAAAAGGATGGCTGATCAGCTCTTTTAACTTTAGTTGTTATGCCCAGACTGCCAAGAAATGTACTTGTGGGTGAGGCCTAACGCATGTTCCCTGTGTGCAGCCTTAGGCTACAGGCTCTTGTTACATCATCTTGTAACGCCAGGCATGGGCCTCTGCCGTGCAGAACTCATGTTGGGGTTTGAATCTGTTCCAGGTCAGACATGCACCCCTCTCACATGACTCTGCACTCAGGGTTGGTATTGGTGTTAGCTGCATGAAATTCAGGCAAATGCGCGCTGGTGGAATTCATCCGGACTGCCCAGGGCAAAGTGGAGGTTGGGGCTGCAGACTGTGACTGAGAAGTGGCTGCAGGCAATAGAAAGGGGTAAATCTAAGATGTTATTTCCCATTTTCCTTCCATAAAGCTGGCGTGATGTTAAGGATAACTCCAAATTTTACTCTATCCCTTAAAGCAGAAACCCCTTATCTTAGAAGGGAAATAACAGAACACTTAAGCAGAGATTGCACATCTGCTTTGCTTTTCTACGAACTCCTTCCACTGCAAGGTTTGATTTATGATCTATGCAGAAATCCTCATTTGAATCCTAATCTAGCACTTAACCATGCAGTACTTATTTGTTCAGAGCTCTTTCTAGGAAGGATCAGTCTCATTTAGCCTCCAACAATCTTTCTTTGTTAGCAAAATACTCAAGTCATCTGGATTTCAGCTGTTGCTCTTTTCCCTCCCCCCCACAAAGTATTGGAGGCATGGCGATTTCCAGAAAAACGGAGTGTATTGGCTGTACAGAGAGCCCATTGTGCTGCCCGGTCAAAGAGAAACCAGCACCATGTGAAACGAAGCACGGCCTAGGGAAAGCAGCAGTCTGGTGCACACTGGTGTTTGCAAACTTGCTCTTGGTCTGCTGGAGCAGATGCAGCCCATAAATCAGCTAATGATGAGTTAGTGTCAGCTCACTAACACATTTTGAAGATACTTGTATTTTGAAAGAGTACTGAGATTTGGTAGTGACCAACAGCAGAGGTATTCCTTTTTTGGTTGTTGGGGTTTTTTGCTATTGTTTCTGGGGTGTCCCCTTTGAACTGGTAATCTGCATCTGTGAGTTTGTGACTGACTGCTGTGTGCTTAGAGTTCCAAAGAAATAGGGAAGGAAATGTAAAACTGTAGAAGAGATAAGCAGCATCAGTGGCTTGTGTACGGTAACTGGATTAAATGGCTGCAAAGAAGAAACTTCTTATCTTTAGTCCTGGTAATTTTGGTTTGGTTAAACTGAAAAGCAAGAAATGATGCTGCAGCCTCCAGGGCCCTTTCCAATAGCGAGGTGCAGAAAGTTTGGCATGTTCTCTGGAAGGGTCACTTGGGTCTAAAATACGTCAGAGGCATTGTTTGGTTTCCCTTGCAGACAACCTCTGGGAAACAAATATTGTGAGTAGAAGGAAGCTGCTATGATGGATGTGGTTACCAAAGGCTATAGCAAGGTGGCTGACTCAGTGTGGTTGAGCAGGAAGCAAAAATAGAGCAAAATGTAAGGTTTGACTTCATTTAGGAAAGATCTCTCGTCCTGTACAGCAGTGAAATTTGGTGGATATGAAAGGTGCAAAACAGAACAGAATAGAAAAGCAGTTTCATCATGGAACTGAGTCCTCTGGTGTGCTGCTGCTTTCATGTGGAATAGGCTCTCTTTTGGGGCCTCTTCAGTTAATTAATGGCATTCAGAACCAAGTGTGCAAAAAAGCTACAGCCAACAAAATATATCAGTCCAGACTCTTTTCCTGGAATGTCCCTAAACAAAAGCTAGTTCCCTGGAGGGAAATGCTTTAGTGCCCTGTTGCTCGGAAATCATCAGATTTCAGGCCTTTTTGAAAACTCGTAATTGTAATGAAATTATTCTTTCCAAAAGATACTTGGGTTGTTTTCCACCCTGCTCAATGAGATCCATATTCCATGGCACTGACTGTAAGTGAATGGTTTGAAGATAAATGCATGTCACATCATGAATGTGTTTCTACTTTGTCGTGGGGAGACACCAGCCAATTAAATTCTGAAATGATGGATTTTTAAATTTATTTCCTTCTTCAAAAAAAAAAATAATTTAAAGATCTCTTAATCCTTTAGGAAAAACTGCATTTTTAAACCTGGTTTGGTTATTAGTGCAGTAGGAAAGTAAGTTAGGGACAGAAATCAGGTTTTATTTTCAACTGAGATTTCTGAGAGTCTTAAGTTACTCTCAGTTTATTCATAATTTAGCAACAATTTGAATTCATTTAATAAGATGCTTAAATTGTTTGCAAAGAAGTGTGAACATTTCTTTAAATGAGATGGTGCAGTATGTGCTGCTGTGTATGCATGAATGTCTGGTTCCTAATGTTCCTAGGATGTTGTGCATCCTACCCAGCCTCTGGAACTGGGATGGAGATTCCAGATAATTACTCAGAGTGTTCCTTGCTTTACAAGTTGCTGTCCTTGTCACCTGAAAGAGAGGAAATGGAGAGCAAAGGTATAACTCATTCAGGAGTGGAGAGGAAGAGAAGACTTCATCCCTCCTCTGTGAATGCCAGGATATGATCAAGGACTTTGAATCAAGGTCTTGAATCAATTTTAAGTCCAGCTCCAAGAGACCTACATGCTGCTCTCAGTAGATTGCTGTGGGATGTGAGCAATGTGAAACCCTGTATAGTTGTGTTGGTCACTGGTTCTGAGATCTTAATCCAGAGGTGCAAGGATATAAACTGGAGGTAATTTAAAAAAAAAAAAAAAGATTAAATCTCCTGTTTGTCTTAGAAAAGTGGAACTTTCATATATTTGTCTTTCCTATTCCCCTTTGCCCTCACAGCTCCAGCCTTGCTAAGGCACCTTCAGGATGACGATAATTCCCTACTCTGGGTTCAGTTAAGCTCCAAGTCCCAAATGAGTTGGCTTTTTGCTCCATTTCTTCTATTCTGAATCAATCACAAATACTCTGAGTGATCACTTAATCAGAGGCTCCTTTGCAGTTTCAAAGGATTGTCTTCCAGATTTAGCAGATTTCCAAATAATTTCCTACTCTTTTGTTCTTGGTGCTGGATCATCTGCCAGCTTTGTCAGCCAGGGTGAAATGTGGACAGTGGACTCTAGGCATTTTCATCCAAAACTTTCAGATAATTACAAAGTAATAAGTAGATGATTTTCACCATCCTTGGAGAGTTAAGTTTCTGCAATTGCTGGCCAGGCTTTTTGATGCAACAAATTCAGAAAAGAAAAACAAGTTTCCTCATGCTGAGGAAGGAAGATCTCTCTCTAGTTTTTGATGGCTAACAGTGTTGAATAAGAACCGTGTCTGACAAGCACTCAGATATAACAGTCATGTACAAGCTACATGTTGTTCAGTTTGTAACTCTACAAATCAAGACTCTGAAAAAGCTGCTAACAGCTGTCCAGATTTTATTCAGCAGTAAAACTGGAAGATGAGGAGGTAATTTAATGGCAAACCCCTTTCTTAGCAGCTTGAGGGCTTCCTTTTGAATTGGATCCTGGAAACAGTTATTCTGGCCCTAGTAATACTTAAAGATAAGCCAAAACATAAGGAAATAAAAAAGAAGAGGTTGAATTGAAATCAAATTTTGGATCCAAGCTCCCTGAATTTGGGGACTGTTTGGAATCGGATCCAAGCTGCGTGTCTTGAGTCCACTGGTGATAAGAAAAAATGGTCCTAACAGTCACTAGTTATAACAGAAAACAATCCTGTTTGTCAAATGACTGAGTTCTCAATACACTGGGAAACCATTGTTTCATGTGAATTTATCCAAGTAATTAAAACACAGTTTTGAGTACTCTGCACTGACCTTTGAAGAAACACACCCTAATTTACCCATTACCACAGCGCACTCGCAGCCCACAAGACCAACAGCATCCTGGGCTGCCTCAGGAGCCGTGTGGCCAGCAGGGAGAGGGAGGTGATTCTGCCCCTCTACTGCACCCTGGTGAGACCCTGCCTGGAGTGTCCAGCTCTGAGACCCACAACATGAGAAGGACATGGACCTGATGGAGCAGGTCCAGAAGGGTCCACAAAGTTGCTCAGAGGGCTTGGTCACCTCTCCTGTGAAAACAAGCTGAGAGAGCTGGGCTTATTCAGCCTAGAGAAGACTCCAGGGAGACCTCATTGTGGCCTTTCAGTACCTAAAGAAGCTTTTAAAAAGGAGGGAGAGAGACTTTTTTTATACGGGGAAATAATGACAGGACAAGGGGAAATGGTTTTAAACTGAAAGAGGGTAAGTTTACATTAGATGTCAGGAAGAAATTCATTACTCAAAGTGCAGTGAAGCATTGGCACAGGTCGGCCAGAGAATCTGTAGATGTCCCATCCCTGGAAGTGTTCAAAGCCAGGTTAGATGGGGCTCTGAGCAACTTGATCTAGTGAAAGGCATCCCTGCCATGTCAGGGATGTTAGAATTGATAACCTGTAAGGTCCTTTCCAACCCAAACCATCCTATGATTCTATGGTGGTTCACTATCTACTTGAATAGCAGGTTTTTTTAATACTTAATTTTAACTCTTCAGTTATGATCTGAAAGTCTTAAATTCATGAAGGAAAGCTCCACACTTGTCCATCAGCATGGTATGACTTAGTAAGAACTGACTGACGGTGGCTAAGGACTTCGTTCAAAGTCCCTTTACAAGACTTTTAATCAACTTCAAAGGATTTTGGGTTAGTCCCACTTTTCCTGGTGCACTAAGGTGTTGTTGCATGTAAGGGACAGAAACAGGCCTTAAAAAAATTGACAGTGCGTACACAGATGGGCAGGGTGCTCTGACAGACTCTGTGAATCTTTCATGTTTTACCTACTTTCTGATACTCCTCAGTGGAGGAAAACCAAAGGAAAGTATGTCCAATTCAGGCTACTAACAAAACTCATCAGCCTGTTTTTGCAGAGGGGCCCCATTCTGTCATTCTGGTTTCTTAGTCAGGGTTTCCTAGCTTTGGCTGAGTAAACATGCCAGAGGTAAATGAAACTGCTGCGTTTTTGTGCTGAATTTGGAGTTGTTCCCTTATGTGATGATATCCAGGTGGTCCCATTTGTCTATTTTGAAAACCACTGCTCTATCAGGTTGGGAGGAAACTGGAACCAGGAAGGACCTCCCATGCCTATTCTCATGCATATCCTTGGTACAAACCAGTGTGTTTGCAGTTTTCTGTATGCTGTCTCAGCACTTGATATACACAAGTATATCATCCTAATTTTAAAAGTCATAAAAATAGCTGTGCTGAGAACATGCCAAAGGGCCTCCAGCATAATACCCCATCTTCAATGGTGTCCAAGTGCATACTCAGGGAAGATCAGGAACAGGACAAATGCACATGATATTCTGCCCTAGGCAGTCTGTTAACACACAACTATTTTCTCTGAGACATGAGCCTTCTGTGGATAGTTTAATTAGTAACCCTCAATGGACCTTTCCCAAGTAAATTATTTCCATTGAGCCTTTGTAAACTTCTTGCATTGCCAGGGAATCACACAGACAGGTTACCTGGTGTGTGAGCAACCACATCCCCTGAGTAGTCTGTCTTCTTCAGAGAGAACAGGTATCTGTTATGTCAGGTCAAAGTGGTATTTTGGGAGATGTTGTCAGGAGAACAGTCTGAAACTCACTGATTCCGCTTTCCAGATGAAGGAAAGAGTGGATGTAGCTCCACACTCGAGCACTCTCAGTTCAGAGGGCTTACACCAGTGGAACATTGCAGCTTGCATGGAAATTGAGTCTGTTAGACATAATGGATGATGTGTGGTGTGAAAGGAATTGGAGGGGATGTGTTCTGGCAATGCAAAAAGTTTGCATTAGGTTTTTAATTGCTTTCCTTGTGTTTTCCAACTCTTTCTCCATTTCTATTCACAAGACACCTTAAAAATGAAATCATAACTTTTCTGCTTGCCCTAGCCAGTATCATATGTGTTCAATGGCACTGAAGGCTGGACCCAGATCTACTGGTAGATGATTAGATGCTAGTAAGAAAGTGACTTTTACCAACCTTGGCGGCTTCAATTTTATAATTGCTGGTTGGAGGAGCTGACACAGCAGAGCTTAGAAAACAATAAACCATGTGTCCTCTTAGCAGGAAGGAGTGGTCTTATTTTTATAGTGCGTCTTAAACTGCCAATTTTCATACCCTACAAGGCTTAGGAGGAAAAGTGAGACACGAATAACTGAGAGTGGAAAAAAAATAAAGCCAGGAGAAGATGTCTGAGAGAGACATAGGTGATGAATGCAAAGACCTACACTGTGAAATTAAACACAGGTAGATTTAAGCGGGAAATTTTGAAAAGCTTTTAACTCTGTGATCAATTAAAAACCAGAATTGTTTACCAAGGAGGTCACTGAGGACTTGTCAGAGAAATGTTCAGGTAAAAAAGATTAAACACAGAAACCTGCTTGAAGCAGATAATGAAGGGCATTGTGAAAAACCACATCTGCTTGCCTGCATCCTCCTGTCCTGCTGTTGTTAAGAAGCTGCTTTCTGCAAGTAAAAGAGAACATGGAATATCTAAAGAAGATTACGCAAAACTCTTAAAAGCTACCTGGGTAATTCCCTGACACCTTATCCTGCTAAGGGCCCTTCAAAGAAAGGACTAGCATCTATTTGTAGAAGAGTGTGTGCTTGCAGTGTTGGGTGATGATCCCATACAGGAGAGGACATGTTGTTATTCTTGATGGTTGTGCTCTGATCTGTAGGAGGTGTCTTTCATCTCCAGGGACTCAGAGGTTCACCCTTCTCTAAGGGTTCTGGGTTAATGATGGACATTTTTGAAATACTGGGCTGGATTTTTGCTAGTGTGAACTGTCAGTGTTCACAAAGCCAGGAGGATTTCCAGCAGATCCAGATTTGACACTTGTCCCCAGCAACTGCCTTGGGGTTCTCTTCTGAGCTTGACAGGTTGAGTGGTGACTCTTGGGCCATTCTGTGAAGAAGTATTTTAAATTCTCTCAATCCATCATCTTCCCTAGAGCTAGACAAAAGCTAAAGGCTGACTTTCAGCCAGGAGGCTGACTGCAGCTATGGCACTTTAAGCCAGAAAGGAAAAAAGAGAAGAACAATCAAATCAGGCTTCTGGTTAATGTAGAAAAAGATTAATTACGAAAACTGAAAACTTGTGTAATAAAATGTGTTTGAGCATTGAAGTTTTTTCACCTGAACGTTGAAGTATTTTCCCAGCACCCAGCTGTCCACATCCCCAAGGAGATGTGAAAATCAGAAGGGCTGAAGTCAACAGTTACCATATGCTTCATGTAAATAAAGCAGAGGAGAATTGGGCCTTTTCAGTTAAAATATTTCTCTGGCTGAGATCATGGGAGTTGCCAGGACTTGGTGCCAAATTCAGTAAGCCTCTCTAAGAATGTGATGACTGTACTCTTCAACCACTTACACTCCTGTAAATCGCAGCATCTGATTAAAAGAGAATTAAGTTACTGCAGTATCAGCCCAATTAAAATAAGAGAATTAAAATATTTTTTTCAGTTTTCATGAGTATCATTTCTGCAAAGAAAATTCTGAAATAGATGATGAAGAGGAGGAAGACACTGTTGCAGACAAGAAAAGATCTGATTGTTGTCTCTTTATTATTGCTATTATTAATTGCATCTTATCTAGCCTGAATGAATTTTTAATTCATTAGCATCAGTCAATCTTCAAGTACATTTTTATTATTAGAATTCATTTCAAAACTGTCCTGTATGTAATTGTGTGTTCGGTTTGAATCAGCAGTTCACAGTTTGTACAGAAGTAACATTTGCAATACCAAGTCCTAGAGGAATTTTTCAAGACAACAAGGTTATTTCATTTGAGCAGTCAAAAAAAAATCAAAAAAATTACAAACATCTGTATTTTCTCGAGGGAGACATCGATTATTGCTTACAATGGTGTGAGCCGGAATGTGCCTCTTTCAGCTGGATGAATCCATGTGCCCTTGCCAAGAAAGTTTTACATTTCCCATTTTTCCTCAGCTGCTGTATCCAGCCTTGGCACTGTATCTACTTATTATATTTATTTCTTGGATGTGCTGGTTCCAGCTTTGTCATTTACCACATTTCTGTATTTGTCTCCCTACCTCCCTGTCTGACATCATTCAAGTGAGATCAGGGTGGGAAAAAACCCACAACTTGGAGAGTCTAGTCAGGTATAATAGTAAAAATAAGAGCTTACGTAGTGAGAAAAATGATAGACAGTTGGCTAGTTATGACCTGGATTGTTCTCCAGGAGTTCTGCCATTGTTTTCAACGAGATCAGGACTGGGCACTTGGCTGCAGTGAGAAGTGGACCTGAGCCATGTGGTTTTTCATCCAGACTTTCCCAAAACTCAGGAGTGTTTAAATCTGGCCTCCCCTTGATGAGAACATGCAATGCTTGTTAGTACGTGCATATGGGTTGATTTTGAACATCCCATGTAGGCAGAGCCCTGGCTTTAACACTCCTCAGCAGAGGGATTGTGATCATCTTTAGACTTTGAACAAGATGCACAACTCTGCCACCTCCTTGTATCTTCCTTTTCCAGCTGTGCTTGTCCCATGCAAGGGCCAGAGACAGTGTGGCTCACTGTGGTGTTTCTACAAAGCTGTAAATATCCAGCTGTTTTATAAGAAAGTTGGTGCTTAATATATTTTCAGGAAGAAAATTCCCTACTTGTGCTAATTTCTTGAAGCTGCTCCTGTACAGCTTGTATTTAAAGGAAAGAGTCAAGGCCCAAGGCAACAAGCCTGAGGACTGATATGTGGTGTATACCACAGTCTCTTTGGGCGGGCAACATGAATCCGGCACACACGCCTCAGATATAAATCACTCTGCACCACAGGGACACTCAGGCTCTTGGTACAAATGTACATGTTGGGAAATAGTTCTGCAAATGCTACATGTACGTGTGCAGTAGCTAATTTGCAAATCTGAAAAACTTGGCTTGTTTACATCGTCTCTGAAGTAACCCAGGGTGCCTGGGCTGTGTTGGGAAATGATCTGTCTGCCAAATGAAGCTTTAAAAAAAAAAAAAGAAAATGTCTGTTGTAGCACAAAATGTCCCAACCTGATAAACTGTTTATTTAATTTTGAGCTTATTTTTAGCACTCATGAATTATTGAGACATCTTTTTCTCTCTCAGGGTGGAGCAAGGGATTCTCTATGTGGGCAAGAGGGGCTGAGTCCTGGCACCCCTTCAGTCCCCAGTGCAGGGCATTGGGGAGCGTTTCCATGTGCTGAGTGTGCAGTACAGAGATCTTTGCTCAGTCTATAGAGGCTGTTAAGCTCAAAGAAACTGAGCTTCCAGCTTGAGTTCTAGTGACAAATCATTTAAGCTGCAACAGTCTTGCTTTGATCCCTCGTATATTGGTCAAACTGAATGTTTTACCAGTCTTTTCAACCAAGATTTCTGCAGAAATGTCAGTGCTCATGTGGGGGTCAAATCTGTTTCCAGCCTGAAGCCCTGATTGCTAACCTTTATTTAGGTGTGATTTTTTTTCTTCTCCCCACAAAACTAGGATGAAATCAAACAGTTTCATTAGAGAAAAAAATAGGAAGAGGATGATTTTGCAGGGCTTTCCTTGCCCTGAGGTACGTGTAACTAGTGGCTCATAAATTATGGTGCTATGGACCAGCTGAAAGCCTGGTATCTAACTTCTGAGGGAGCTCCTAGAGCCAAAGGCTGCCTCTGGGTGGACTTTCTGGGATATGAATTTATCTTCATTTGATGTGTACACAGTTGAACATCCTATCAGCAAGGAAGAATGGCATATCTAATAATTATAAGGTGGCATTCTAGAGGAGGAGTCCAAATTCAAGGATGCAAAAAATGAACTAGTGGTTGATTAAAGTGCTTCTGCAGTATTTAGATGATTTAATGGAACAGTAGCTGTAGTGGGCTCCTTTTGAGCTATATTTCCCATTAAGGCCTTGCGCTGTGCTGTGAGTCCCTTGTTCCCACTCTGTTGGATGTAATTCCTTTGAATTTCCTTGTATGGTTCTGTTTTAGAAGCTTCTAAGGTGTCCGGTACCCCATTGGCCCCCTGTACCTTTGTTCCTCCCCGCACCTCTCCTATTGGTTTGTTCATATTATGCCTCGGACCCCGGTCACCCTGCCTATAAAGTCCCGCGCCTCCATTGTGTGCCCTCTCTTGGCCTCTGAAGTTCCTTACCCCCTCAATAAAGCCTTGGAACACCATGCCGAGGGCCCTCTCGCTCCTTTACCTCCTCGGCCCCCTCCAGCCGCGATCCTGCCTCTGACCGCCTCTCCGGGACAGGCACAGAGTGTCCGGTGCCCGAGCTCTGCCCTTGCTAGCCGGGGCAGGGAACAGGCACCGCAACAAGTAGCTAAAAAATGCTTTTGTCTGGTCATTTCTATCTGCTTGTTTATCTGGAAAACAAATAAGTACCAAGTAGTAGTAAGAACATGATTGCTCACACAGTACCTTCATGCTCAGCTAACATGTCTGTGGGTTGCATTGTTCAGCTCTTCCCAAATCATAGGGAAGACAGAGGGTTTAAATTAATGTCTTGAGTTTAACCTCTCATGTGGTTGCAGGCAAGGGCAAGGAAGCCAAATTGAGATGTGAGTACCAAAGGTGTCATGTGGTTTTTAAATGAAGTCCAAAGCCATATTTTCTATTTTATGGATAAGTGAGGACTCTGTTGGTGGCCTGAAGTTTCTAAAGTTGGTAAGTGCAGCCAACAAACAATATTCTACATGCAAAAAACCCTCTTATGTGGTCATAGATGTTTGTAAGTTGATCAGAGCTGTTCTTGACATGACTTAAAATTCAGGCCTAACATGTCTGTAGGCTGAAGTAGTGTGTAATGGGATATTAGGAGGGAAAAGGGGGTTTGAGAGAGGTTAGACTTCAGTGAGATTTAAAACACTTCATCAATTGATTTTGAGTGATTTAGGCAGCAAAGCTTTTGAATACTCTTCAGCATGTTTTAACCTTGAGTGATGCATGTAGACTGTAGTGTTTGCATGATAAAATATTGTGAGCAGTTGAAATAGTTTCCCATTTAGATGTGTAGTCAGAAAGACTTACTGTGTTTGATGATGGAAGTTTAATAATATCCAAACATGAATGACATGCAATTATATTTCTGCTGTATTATTTGCACCAAGGGACTCTCATAAAATTACTCTTCAGTACCTGTCACTGCAAAGAGAGAGCATGAAGCAAACTTGTAATAATCAAAAGAGAATAAATATTTCAGCAGAAATGTGGCAAATTCTGGCAGGCATTGTGGTTTCTAGAATGGTCATATCATAAGAGAGCAGCGTCCTTTTTCTGAGTAAGTACTGCCTTTCTCTATCGATCTACTTAAATGCCTATTTGCTAAAAAATCAAAGCAATTTGGTTCTTGCCTGTGAATATCAGGGAATCGCATACAGATGGCATTGAAATTATGATTACTCAAAATGCCAGTAATGCCCCAGTGGGGATCTGTGCGATGAGATGAACTTTAAACCAAAAGCAAATGTTGAAGATGGGGGAGAAACGTACTGCTTTTGAGTGAAGTAGGAAGAGGAAGAGAACCTGCACGTGGCTGTTGGTTCAAGTTTTCCTATGTCCTTGCCCACAGAGGTGTTCCACAATGCTCTCAGTATAGTCACTGTTTCGGCATAACCCAGCTCTTGTCCATGCACAGCCACAGTGACTCCAAACTGTTAATTCTGTTTCTCACAGCCAGTAAAGTGCAGTTAAGCTCCCCTCCATTCCCCGTAGCACTGCAGATCCAGCCTCTCGTCCTTCGTGCTCCCCACACCACCTCACCCTGGTTACACAAGTCAGCCAGCAAGCCAAGAGAAACCTCTGAGCTGTCTGGCTGTAACAACACTTGGTGGGAGCCAGGTTTTTGCTGTATCATCCCTCCAAGGGACTGGGCAGGCTGGAGGAAGGGCCAGGGTTGGAGCTCACAGGGGCTGCTGTTCCTGGAGCTGAGAGGGACCCAGCCCTCTCCCCAAATCCTGCACTGGCAGCCTTCACAGCATGAGGAACGTGCTCTGAGTAGGATCTGTCATTTGGGACCTCGGTGGAGGGACAGTGGTGTGTGAAAGGGGAGCATTGAAGGGTTTGGATGTGTGTGTGATACCCGTTCACCAGCCCGGGGCTGATCTGTCTCTCTGCTTGGCTGGTTTGCATCTCCAGGTTTTCCATCACGCTCCCAGTCACTGCTACAAGTGTTTGTTTATTGCTCTAGGCCACTTCCCGACCAGCAAAGCATAACACACAACATCTAAACAAAGAGAGCAATGTGGGCTAATTGATTCCTGATTCAGGGAAACAAAAAAATTCCTAAGCAAACTAAATTTCCCTAAAGCTAAATAAATAACACTTCCCACCTACTTTCTCCCCTCTTATGCTCCTCCCTGTGTACGATAAAATGGCCACTCATGAAACACGCAGCTCAATTAAAACCATACTGGGCTCAACTGGGGTTTGGAGTAGCACCAAGAGATGATCTCCAGGTTGTGCTGAGGAGGATTTTGCTGGACACCGTGGCAGCACAATCTCTGAATGGGAACACTCCAGTGACACAGGCCAGCTTGCCCACTCTCCCCTGGGAGATGGTGCTTTGCTTGTCCAGTTTCCGAGCCAGGGCATTTGGACTGGTGTGTTCCCAGAGGTCAGCTCAGTTCCTGGGGCTCAGGTCTCCTTGGTTTCTCTGAGGCTTCTGCTCTCAGTGGTTGGAGAGCCTTCTTCAGTGGATACTTCAGACTGTATAAATCACTATGATAAATCCTGTATTGACTTTCCTATCAGAAGGGCTTATGGACAGAAGTTTCCTTAAATGCCTCAGTGGACATCTTCCCTTCTTCAGGATCAGTCTTTGCTGTTGTAGGAGCCCAGGACAGGGGATGCAATCAATTGTAGACATTATACAGTATGTGCTGCATGTCGGGTGTCTGTGGTTACCCGTGTCCACACTCCATAAAGGAATGCCTATGACTCTAAACTCTTCTTCCAGCAGCAGCTGGCACCAGGGCTTCCAAGAGAAGGATTTTGTCCACCTGGCACTACCCATGGAGTAGAAAGATGGCTGATCACATCATGCTCCCTGTCTTCAGTGTGGGGTCGAGTACACATCTCTTGCCTCTGCTCTGCTCCACAGTTCCCCTTAACTCTGTGCTTGAGTACAGATTTGTATCCCCAAAGTATTTCTCCAGCTCTCTGAGAGAGTCCCATTGGGTAATCTTTATTGGTGACTGTAAACTGACTGTGAAAAGCTGGGCCTCCTGGGCTCTTTCCATTTCATTCCCTATGGGGCAAATCCTGAAGGCCTTTCTTCCAGTTTCAGTAAGTCCCATAACTGGGATTTCTCTTTCCCAGATTTGCTAATATCAGTGTTGCTGGAGGGTATTCATGAGCTGAACAAAAGATATTGGTGCCGGTCCAGGGATAGCTGGGTGATATTATATGGGCTGTTTCATACTGGGGCTCAAAAAAGATAATTTGTTTTTTAAAACTTGGGTTCAGTGGGAATATCACCTGTCAGCATCTGGCACTGTAAATTGCCATGTCAGTTTGTTGGCAGAAGCTACGAATGGGACTAAAAGTGCCCCTGATTTACACCACTCAAAGCTGATACTGTTTTTTGTTAGCATCACAGGGTACACAGGAACAGCTAAAAAACCGTTCTGGAAAAAAAATTGAAGTTAGATATTTTCTTCCTACTCATGGGAGCTGAAAACTCAAACTTACTGTAAACAGCCTTGGAAAACATTTTATGTTTCCAGAGTTCTGAATCCAAACATTTACATGAGGCAGTGACACAGTTTGAGAGTAACACACGTCTTTTATTTTTGTTAGTATATTTCTTGCAGTAGGTGTACAAGTTTTTAAAATACCCTTCTTGCTTTTTGGGATAAACATCTCTCTTCTCAGAGCAGATTTCGGTCAGAGGTGGAGAAAGGGAAATGTGTACTTCCTTAAATAAATACCTATATGTGGTTTTAGTATTCCTGAGTATTTTATTTCTCAAGAAGAAGCTTTCCTTTTTTTTTTTTTTTTTTTTTTAATAGCCATCATTTAGTGCTATGGAAAAATGTACAAGGTTGTTTTGGCTGGATGGAGCAAAGCAGTGGGTTAAATTTTAGCACATTGAGTAGCACAGAGATCTCTCTCCTGTGAAAGACAGGATTGTATTATGTAACAGCCCGGCTGCCAAATACTTGTGCTGGCAGTGGTCAGCCTTCTATGCACCATTGACATCAAAACCCAATGAGGTTTGATCCAGAGGAGGGATTTGAAAGGACGTCTTGTTTTCCTTCAATCTTTACAAACTGAACTTGTTTAAGAAGAGGGAGAAAAAAAATTAGATACAGAGTCTTGTTTGATAAATGAGGAAAAGCAGTGTTTTTTCTCCAAAGTTTTGGATGTTTATTGGCTTAACAGCTGTTGCTCAGAACAAGTCATTCCTATTTATGTTGTTTATCATATCAGCTAACCTGGGGTGACGGATCGAAGGGGCTGGAGGCTGGGCCTGTGTGTGTGCCTGCTCCACAGGGGCTCTCTGACAGCTCACCTTAGTGGCTAATATTTACAGAGTCATCTCGAGCATTCAATAAACATAGGGCTGAACAAGTGTCCCACTCCCTACAACGTGCATGCTAAATAAAATACATCAGCAAGTAAGTGGGGACAAGAAACATGGGGACGTGAGCAGCGTGCAGGGTTACTGAGATCCCTGAAAGCTGCCACAGTGCTAGAAGCAATACACCATGATATTGTGCTGAAGGAATAATCTTTTTCCAAAAAGCAATTCTTACTAGCTTACCTAAAAATGTAAGGGATATGCTACTGGGTGAGAGCACAGGTTTGTCTAAACTGACGTTCTCTCTGACAGTGCGTGGTAACGAAGGCTGGAAGGAAGGGATCAGGGAGCAGGGCATGTGTGCAGTGGTCTACCCCCTGACAGAACAGTGACTGGCAGGTTAGCCCATTTCTGAACTGGAGATTTTAATAGCCTGTGACCCTGTGAAAGTGTTTAATCCCTTTTTGAGCTCATGTGGCCACAAGATCCACAGCTTGCATTGTGTGGAAAACTTCTTCCTCTGGTTTGTCTCAAACTTGCTCTCATCTTACTCTGACTGAGGCTGCTTTCTCCCGATGGTTTTGTACAGGAACACTGACTCACACGTGTGTGGAGCAGTGCTGGTCCAGACACCTCCTGTTTGTTATTTCATTGCAGCGCAGCCACAGCTGTGTTTTGGCACACCACAAGGAGGTGTCAGCTTATGAGCTTGCCTCATCATTATCATGTTTTAGGGTGGCAGAATTGCTTTGATGTAAGGATTTAAATCAAGAATGAGATGGATTTACAAATGTTTATTAGAAGCAGCTTCCCATGAGGTGTAGTATGGCTTGTGCACCCATGGAAAAAGAAATGTGAAGTTTCTCAATTAAAATAAATAGCAGAGTTGCTGGCACTAGCAAAATGGAGACAGGAGTTAACATGTGGGTAACATACTGATTATTTTACTCAGGTATGGTACTTGCCTTGGGAACAGATGTCAGAACACATCCACTTAGCTTAGCCTCACTCAGGAAGTTCAATATCCTCTTGTTCATTTGCCATAGGGAAGGTGGTGTAACCAGGGGTTAAATACCCCAAATGAAATCACTGAATAGGTCAGTGGCAGAGCTGGGATTACAGTCCAGGAGCAATGTCTTTCAGTTATGTATTTAGTCTCACGCCTGCAGTTCTCTGGAAAAGTATTTCTGGTCACAATATTTATTAGAGGTGTTAACTCAAATGAAGTTTGACAGTTTTGCTTGTATTTCTGCTTTCATCTTGAAAGTTTCAGGGCTCTTTTGTCTGTTCAACAAGTCCTGTCAAAGCTGTTTAAGAGAAAACTACAGAGCCTGGGATTATTGGTCGTTTTTTTCTTGTTCATTGCTTTAGCTGCTGGCAAAGCTCTTTGATGATGGTCACATGTAGGAACAGAAGCATGCTGATAAAGTGCAACTTTAGTGTCTGTGGGTTTTACTCACCATACAAGAGAGGAATATGAATGATAAACAGCATTGCATGTGCAGGTCTCAGCATCCCCTTCTCTCCCCTAGAAAAGGTCCCAGTCTGCCAGGATCCTGGAAGCTGGTTGCTTGTAAGGTAGCTTGTTAGAGGGATGAGGTTGTTTTCCCCTCTCTTTCTCTCTCTCGCTCTTTTCCTCCCAAAGGCCTAGTATGTTTCAGATCAATGTTGTGCCAATGAAAACATCTGCATTTAAATGTGGCATATGGTAAATGCAGTCTGATATCACAGCACTGGAGATTTCTCCTGTTAGGAAGGAGCAATTCTGCCGAAAGTTTTCTGGTCCAACACTGAGATGTACAGAGATGTCAGGACATACACTCAGAAAGCACCAAGGGAGAGCTTGACACCTTGATTTGATTTTGATTTTTCGAAGTGCACAAGTTCATTGGCTCTCAGGGAACTCTAAATCTCAGCATCTGTAAAGGCAATGTAAATTAATGAAAAATTCTGCAGACACCACCTTGGAGGAGGATCTCTAATGATAGGCCACAGAGCAGAGACTAACGGGGGCAAGACCAACAAAGTCCCTTGGAACAGGGTGTGAAATTGTATCCATCTTGCTATCACATCCATTTGTAGTTTTCTATTCCAATTAAGATGGGGATAAACAGAGGGATTAGCAAGTTATGCTTGTATATCCTGAAAATAGCAACTGTACCCTTATTTCAACAGCTCCTGCAGTTGTAGGAATGGGTAGTTTTGACGGATATGACTGAAAACTGAGCCAAATTTATTTATCTGAAGACCAAATTTCAAAGTTTTCCTGTCCCTTGAGAAAGCTGGTTGGGGACACAGTTCTTAAACTCATCCTCATTTTCAGGCTGCATTCACAGCAGGGACAGGGAGACTGGCTAACCTTCATGCCCTGTTTGTGGTTAGCTTAGGTTTGAGTGTGGGTTTAGTTCAATCTCAAGGAATCCACACTTGGATTGTGAGATTTTTGATAATAAACATCATGGAATGGAATCATTTTGTAGTTCCATCTTGTCATCTTAGTGAAAGTAGAAACTGCTTAGAGATGGACTTAGAGAAAAGAAAGTTGCCTAAAAGCCTGTTTTAGCACCCCAGTTTGGTCTGGCTCCACTGATTGTGGAGTTGTATTCATGTCAAAATACAGTGACAAGAGGATGAATCATATTCTGGAATTTTTAATGCAGAAAATAAAATCACAATTTAAGTTGGAGTGATTTATAGTATGAACCTATTCCATCAGCGAAATTTGAAGAAATAAGGGTGTCCTCTTTCTAACAGTACCATGGGCCAAAACCAGAGAGCAGGGTGTCCAAATTGTTGTTCAGAAACCTGGCGTGATACCCTCTTTTTGGTGCTGCTTGACAACTAGACCCTGTTAATTGGTTATATTAATGTACAGTAACACAGGAAAATGGTTGGCTTTTGCTTGGTAATTAATCCAAAACCGTTGGCATCTGTAAAACCTTTACAAGATGTGATTCAATACAGGTATTGCAGCAGGACATGAGAGAGGAAATTTGCATAACACCTTAAATGCACTCAAACTTTTCTCAAATACAGATATTGATGTGGCTACCATGGGCTTGGGAAAGTGGAGGAAAAGCACCAGACCTGGCAAACCCCAGAATACAGGTTTGGCTTCCAGTATCTGCAAACCACCTTCAGTCAGTGCCCAATTTGCAAGCCAGGCAGTGTGCCTAGGCCCCAATATTTTGTTCTGCCTTCGTTCTGGGAACATGGCATGTCCAAGAAGCCAAGGCAAACACGGGGTTTGCTTTTGTAGGGTTATGTTTGGCTGACATTTCCTGAAGGAAAGAGTTCAGGAAAATAAATCCTAATTTTTATTGGGCATCATCATAAGAATAATAGCAGCTCATTAAACAGAGCAGTTGCATTTACCTTACTTCTGAGAGGCTAGTGGGGGAAACAGGCAGTGTGCATTATAGTGGGGAGCAGAGGTTAAATCTTCATGGATCTAGCAGAAAGTAACAGTTTACACAAAATTTTTTGGGGAATTAAATTTACTTTTGTATCTAAAAGCTGGGCTAGGTACCCCAGATGTTGTATGACTTTCACAGGATAAAACAGCTTTCTGTTGCTTAGCCCTGCTCTTAAGCGATTTGAAATGGCCACTTCTTAGCATCTGGCTTTCACAGGGAGCCAGATGCAAACAGAGTCCTTTCCAGTACCCATGGAAGTCCATAGAAAGACATAATTTGTTTTTTATTTGAACCTCAGACAAATCACATGAGGGGGTACAATATGTGGCACTGTGGCATCTAGATTTTGTGGTGATTTGTTTATTGTAAATACTGCAGAATAAAAATTTAAAATAACTGCAAGCAAATTCTGTGACAGCTGTAAATTAATCTCTGTCAATCACACAGATGCAATAGAACATCTGGAAAGAACCAAGTGTTCCACAAGCAAGAACTGCCTACCTAAATCAGAGGTGCAGTATGAGTCAGCCTCCATATTATTGGTTGAATTCTCAAGATCAGTTCAGTGGCTGGAATTATCTGCCCCTTCTCCTGGATGTGCTCTCTGTGTTTGCTTTTGCAGTGTCATCTTTGTCATTTAGATGCCAGTTTTTACTCAAAAATCTTACCTCTCTGAGATTTTTGTGTTCACTATATTAGGAACCCTGGATGGAAAACAAAAAAAAAAAAAATAATGAAGACGGTTTTTTTTAATAATTGAGGACTATTTGGGGATAATTTCTGCTATTGTGGCTCTAGAAGGTTTGTCCAGAAAAGGGATCAGGAACCAAATCCAGTAAAATGTGCAAACACCTTTGCCTTGTGTAATTGTCCTTGTAGCTATGTAAATCCAGTAGTAAGAGCTCCCTAAGGGACAAAAATTAAGTATTTATGACTTCCTGTGGGCTAACATAGGAGATTCTGCACTGCATAGCGGCTCTCATGAATTTCACTGTTGTACATGAACCCATCTAACTCCTACCCAACAGTAAGCACTGCAGAGCTGGCCTTTGTTGTTGGGAAACAAAAAGTAAAATATTCATGTTTAGCAAATGGATGAACAGACAGGATAATAGAACTGCATTCTGGCACTGTGTGCTCTGAAAGGAATCACAAATTGATTAGGAAAGCTGGTTTTAAAATTATTATTCAGGGAATCTGCCTTTGCCAGTACTATGCATTTATTCTTGGAAGGTTTGCCCTCTTAGGAAGTTCTAGGTTAGATGCACTGAAATTAAGTCATACTCCCCTCAGCCGTATATTGTGATTTTCAAACAAAATCTTGATGTATTTATAACTGGGGGGAGCCCAAACCCAGCTGCGACAAATTGTGCGTTTCATGATACAATGAAAGAGAAACTTTTATTGGTTTATGGGTTTGCTTCCCCCTTGTCACTTGGCTGCTTCTCAGGGTCATAATCAGCACCTTTTAACACCAGAATGAAGCAGATTTGCTCCATATGTTTCATACGGAACATTGCTCTGCTATCTGCTCTAGCTGTGCCCATAGCCCAGTGACTCCCATGTCAGTGCTGCAAGAGCCAGTAAACTGCAAGCTCTTGGCAACAGCAGCAACTATTCCCCCTGAAAATATTGCATTATATTCCCTGGCAGAGGAGAACATCTAATGGAGTACAGATGATGTGAATTAATCTTTGAATTAGCATTTAATTTGTTGGCCAAGATCTGATTGCCTTTTTTTTTTTGTAGTATCCTCATAATGAACATAAAAAGATTACAAGATTTGTGAATGTAGTCAGTCCTCTGGAAGCTCTGGCAGCTGGCTCAGCTTTGACTACTTTTTTTTTTTCCTTAGTAATTAAAAACACTTCTACAAACTCAGAACCCAATCATTATTGAGTGCACTTCCAGAGAAAGCTGTAAGATTCAGAACTAGATCACCTCAGTTCCTTCTTGCCAGAGATGCTAAAGAGAAGTATCCTCCTGAGACTTTGTTTGAAAAATATGTTTCTTACACAGGTCATTAGAATTGAACAGGTTGGCTTGTCTACAAACATATGAATTAAAAATATTGCTAGAGCTGAGATACAGGACACTTAAATTAATCCTTCCTCTTGGGTAAACCCTACTTTCATTAGGCTCAGCACAGAACACACTGCCATGCCCTAGAATCAGTCTTGCTCCCAAACCATTTCCAGAATGATGTGCAGGATAGTGAGAATAGATGCTAGTAGTTACATAAAGTTTGGTTAAAAATACTTGGAATATATTTGAGTATTCACAAACTCATTCCCGGAGCAGAAGAGGAAGACCCTTCTGTACAATGGAAAGGTCTTGCACCAACAGTGCATTTGTGTCATGATGAAGAGTGTTAGGGAATAGAGCAATGAAAGAGAGAGGAGTAGAAAATCCAACAGGATTATTTTGAACTGGACACCAGAACCAATGGAGTATAGGCAAGAAATTGCAGGCAAGGCTTGTCTTGTGTCAGAGACTTACTGGTGAAATCAGGGGGCTGTGGGTGCTGGCCTGGATCCCACTAGCACTGTTGGACTCCATCCTGTTATATGTGGGATCTCATATTCCTGATGCAGCTGAATCTACAAGGCTCTGATCGGGGTGGGACTGGCCCTCATCTCACCCTTCCATATAGGGTGAGGAGCTGGAAAGTTACACACTGCACCTGGTAAGGTCAGTGCTGTGGGCAACTGGGGAGGCTCCATGGGAGAAGTGGAGTTTGCTGTTCCCCATGGCCAGAAGTGATCAAGGCCCGAAGGAATGGGGATACAATCCAGATCTTGGCATTTAAAAAAGGAGGTGGTGACAGGAAGATTTGCAGGCAACAGATGTGGAAGGAGAAGGAGAGTTCAGGGACAAGGAGGATGGTGCAGTTCGTTCAGGTGCGAAAAGAAGATGGCTGGTGACAGTGTGGTGGGAACTGGGCCACTTTTGAAAGTGTCTTCTCAAATGGCTGTGGGGTTTCTTTTTTTTTTTTTCATTGTTAGTGCACGTGACAGGTTGGCAGAGTTCAGACCTGCGTTTACAGCCCAAAGGCTCTTGGTTGCAGAGGAAGTTTCTCTTCTTGAGCACATGTCTGCAGGACTTGTTTTAAGAGGTGAAAAATATGGCCTTGGGCTAAAGCCAAGGAGTGGAGCAAAGATAGCTGGGGTTTATATCTGATTCCAACACAAGTGTAAAGTTTGCAGGAGTCATTTAATCTTCTGTTTCCCTTAATGTAAAATAGAATATCTCAAAGGATATTTTAAGGTTTAATTCTTTAGTAAAGCACTTCTAAGGTAAAAGCTGCTGGTGAGAGGTGAAAAGCTTTGAAAGCAGTGTTAACACATCCAGGAGTCCTGTCTTGGACTTTTAACCCTGCCCCAAAGGACATCCACCTTTTGACACCTGTCCTCCTGTTTTATAGTGTTTGTGCAAGTGTGTTTGCTGTTTTCCTTGACGTGTCAAGGTCAGATAACTTCTTGTCTGATGCAGAAATGTCAGACTCACTCTGACAGCAAACTACAGCAGGGCCCAGCCATGGACATCAGGTGCCTTCCTACAGATCTCCCCAGTTTGTAGCAGAGTGTTGGGTATGACACAACTAGGTCTGGTTTGGGGGCAGTTTAGCTGACAATTAACTGAAAACATTGAGGAAAAGGAAAACTGAGCAATTCTTTTACAGCAAGTAACAGTGACAATTTACTTATTTCCCCAGTGAATCTCTTAGGTCAGAAAAATTCCCAGATCATGCATGATTTTCCGGGATGTTGAGCACCTCTGTTTTCTTTTCCTTTCAACAGAGAATCAAGCCATTAATATGTTTACTGAGATACTGATTTCTAGCAAGAAACTACGAGCATGAGAAATGCAATGGCACCATGATTTTCACATGATGCATTGACATGATGCAGGAAAATCTTAAACCTTTTGAAGTCCTCTTTTTCTGTCAAAATTAACATATTCGTGTTCACCAGAGTACAATCCAGTTTGCATTATACACTTTGCTTTGTGTACCTTGCACCTCTCAGATGTCTGTCCTCTCCCAAACATTGAAATAGCTTCAGGTACTGACTAGACACTGTTGCGTGTCAGGAGTGGTCAGTGTCCTGCTGGGCTGATCACCTCAACAGATCAGAGAAGCAGCCTGAGCCAGAATGAAGCACTTTTGTTCCTATTATGTAAATGGGAGAGAAAGGCCCAGAAATTACGTGACTTTCTTTTGACTGTGCTGGATGCATATGGCAGAGCTGCACTATAACCTCAACCGCTGGGACCCAGCATTTTAACTCAGCCACTGAACCATACTTGGTCTCCTCTGAGGCCTCAGAGCAGTGGCTGATACTTTTAAATCTTTACTCAAACAGGCTGATTAACTTCCAGTTATCAGAATCTATATGGCTATTAGTAGAGCTGCTAAATGTTTCTGTGGGATTTCTCTCCTCTCTCCACCCCCCTGGATTTGCTGTGTGCAGTTATGTATCCCTTAAGTTTTCCTTGAAAACCCGGATTCATTCAGTTCCATGAATGCACGATTCACAGTGGAGCTGACGCATTTCATTAAGCTCAGCACATTGCGCAGAAGTTTGGCAAAGGGTCCCTGGGCTTTATTCAACCCAGACACACTGTGTGACCAGCTGTCACAGACTGGTTGTAAAATTAGAATAAAACCATAAAACACAGTTGAGGGAAGGGAAAAAATTGCCCCTCTCTGGGGACAGCACTTAGAGCTGTGACAGAAGATTCACAGAGCACACCAGGCACAGACACACACAAAAGCTTTGTGCAGAACTCAGCTGGTTTCATTTTTCATGCTTGCACATTATACTGTGAGTAGGTGCCATGGTGTAAAGGATTCACCTTGTTCCAGCTTCAGCACGAAGCTCTGCTTTTAGCTCAGCTGCCCAGAGCACATTCTGTCTTTAGTGGAACAGTGTTTCCTTTTAGCCAGGCTACAGGACTGAAAACAAGCAGTGAAAACTTGCTGTGCTACATGAGAGAACAGCACAAGAATGGAGGGCTGTGCAGCACTTTTTCCATAAAGGAACTAAAATCTGTTTGTACTCCTCAGATCTGTTACAGCTTGTGTGAGGCAGACACACACACCGTCCTGTTTTGCAGAACTCTTTTCCCCCCATTCCATGAGGCAGCACACTGTGGGTTTCCTCACCGTACAGATGCACCTGGGGATGGTTTTTTTTGCAGCTCCACTGGCCTTGGGGCTGTTGTTGGCCCAGCCCCAAGCAAAGGCATGATCCCTTGTGTTGTCTCCACATAAGAAACGAAGCTGGGTGGCTGCTAGAGTGCATTTAATGCCTGGGATGCTGCACCAGGAGAGAGGGATCTGCACTGCAGCTGTTCCAGGCACCTTCTGAGGGGAGCATCAGGCAGGAATCAGTTGGTGCATGAAGCTTGTTGTATCTGATTAAATGGCTAAAGAATCATTACAGAGTTGAATTTAGGACTCTACTGCATTTGGGAGCTCACTTGGAGGCATTGAGGGATTGATTCGTTGAGTATCTGTATCTTCTTGATGTCAGATAGAGATCTTGATTGTCTGAAACAGGAATTCCCAGGTTAGTGGATATGAAGAAAATGTGGCCACAAACAGCAAGTGAGTAACAGAGCTGGGGCAAAATTTCCATTTTCTGACTTTCACTGTTGCAATTTAACTACCAGGTGTTATTTTTATTGTCACTGTTAGGTAATTGGATGATGTATAAATAGGTCATAACTTTGGCAGAGAAATAATTGGAGACCTCAGGGCCCTGACAGATGACTACTCTAGATGCTAACAAAATTAGTTAATCAACAGTGATGAAATTGTATCATCATACAGTAAGTGAAGCATGCAAACAGCACGACTGGAGCCTGTTTAAGGCCTGCTGTTTACCTTGATTCATGCCAATTTATAAAATGGGTTAAGCTATTTCCATTCCAGCATCCTGTTCTGCATGTGGGAGAAATCTTGCCTAATGAAATGCGTTCATCTGAAAAGTTATTCTTTATCTCTTTAATCCCTTTAATATTTTTTATCTCTTTAATCTCTTTTCTCTGTGATGTGGAGGTGCAGTTCTATGTCCACGCTGAATTCTGACCCCTCTGGAGCAGAGAGGGTGGCAAAGCATACAATATGGAAATTAAATGTGTGTTAAGTTCTTATTTTCTTATGCTTCTATGTGCTTCATGGCAGGACTGGTTCTGCTCTGGGATGGATGGATGGATGGATGGATGGATGGATGGATGGATGGGTGGATGGATGGATGGATTGGGGCCTGGAAAAGGTCAGGCAGCTCTATTTCAGCAGGTACCCTGCATTTTTCTCTTCCTAAATGTAGTAAGATGCTATGAATCTACTTTGCAGCAGAATTTATTATGCTAATCCTGCATGGTTCACTCTATGGGAACAGATGTGGCTTTTTGCAATATATAGACAGAGATTCCACTTACAGCACTATTTTATTCATAAATGTGTTACAAAATCCCCACAAACCAAACAAAACACCTCTGATACTGGGAAGCAATAGGCTGGTACCTGAATCCAAAGCAAGCATCTTGAATGGGAGCATGGGGCTGATAATACAAGGAAAACTAAATTATGATCCTGGGTTTTAAATTGCCTTATTCAGAAGGAGGTGACAATGTTCAGCATCTCACAGGATTTAACTCAGGAAGGGATATCTGGCATTTCTCATCATTTCTACTCTGCTTCTATAAATCCTGAACATAAGACTTCTTTTATACAAACTTTTTTTTTTAAATTGCTTTTATAAGAATAAATGTGAGGTACAGACACATTGATGCATACAGAGACACTTTTCCCTAAGGAGATGTGGGATTTCATGGCCTTTTTTTTCCTTTCCTTTTTCT
>VXBT01012607.1:28244-53017 GCA_013400235.1 Oriolus oriolus
TGAGGAACAAGGCTGTTTGTCAGGCAGCGTTTTTGTCTGAAGTGGAATGTGACTGGCCTTCGCAATGAAAGGCTTTCAAATGGGCTGCCTGGGGGATCTCACAGCCGACTCACCCTTGCTGCAAGAGTGAAAGACTGGCTCTGCTGTAGCTGGCCTGGCAGGATGGATACACAGGAGTGCAGGCTTCTGAGGGACTGAAGCCAGCTGGAGTGTCCTCTTGACTGAGCAAATCCTAAAGGGAGTCCTTATTCTGCTGGGAAGAAGTTGTGGGATTGGCTTTGCTCCCAGCCTCTGGCAAGAGGGACGTGTTGGTGGCAGGGGAGGGTTTTGTCCCTGAGCTTTGTGATATGGCTTTGCTCTGAGTCCAGGGCAGAGCTGTCCTGCCAAGGAAGGGGACTAGGGGAGGCATTCTTGAAGCAAGAGCGGTCCTAAAATTGCTTCAGTGGCAACATGAGCTCAACCAGACCCCAAATCTGAGGAGTATGGATATAACTTCGTGTTATTTGTCCTTCTCTCCTTTGCTTGTTCTTTGCTCCCTCAGCATTTCCAGAAAACTCCTCAGGTTTTGTGTCTCACTCTCTATTTGCTGCTCTTCATTTTTCCTGACAGGTGTTGTATGGATTCTGATATGATCAAGTGCTTAGTGTCATTCCCAGTCCTGTTACTAGGCATTTTTAAGTGCACAAAACTGCCTGCCTGGCCCCTGCAGTGTTGCATTGCCTGTAGATTCATTCAGATGGGTTTTTTGCTTCTTCTGAAGCCTCTTCCCCAAGTAGGTAGTAGATGCACTTTTCCCTTAAACAAATAATACCCCCAGGAAAAAAAGGAAAATGCTAATGCTGCTGTTCCCTTGGGGTTTTATATCCTGAAGGGCCCCTCACCAAACGAACTACTGCCAGGCTAGGCAGGAGGGTTGGACCTTCAGAAATGTGATGGCTTAGGCCTTTTAAATGCAAATCCGTGTTTCTGGGATCCCATTTAACAGAAAGAGCTTGTGTGAAAGCACCATCTTTAAGTACACGCAGTTTTTAAAATCTCTTCACTTGAGGAACAGTTTAGCTTTGGCAATTTCCTGTTCTTGTGACAATTAATACATTTTTCATGGTAATGGCTATTTTCTTCAAGCTGGACAAAAAAAGTCATCATACTTCTGTAAGTCAGGGATACCACAGACTCAGTCTAGTGTATGTAAACTTGCTGATTTCTCAGAGACTGTAGCAAAGGACTGCTTTCTGAAGTGAGAATTATCACTAGCATTAAAGAATACTTGAGATGAAATTCTGCTCTCAGTAAATTCAAGTCTTGAATATAGAGAATGTCAGAGCACTTGACTTACTAATTGCTGTCTAAATAATAATCCCACTGGGCAAAATTCACAGGCACAAAATCATTTGCACAGGCCTGCAGTGGGAGTGAGGTATCCCTAGGAGTGCAAACGGCCCTAAGGCAAGAACTCAGATCAAGGCAGGGCAAATGTATAGGCAGCCAGGAGCTACACCTTCATTCAGCCTTCTATACCTCGTTCTTTCAATTTGTGCTCTGGGAACAAGTAACTCTGCACTTCTTAAAACTGTTGTAAAACTTCATGGATGAGAGTTTATGGAATGGTTTGAGGTCCTCTCCAGTGGAGTGGCATATTATTAGGATCAGAACTGTGCCAGATACTGAGTTCATGCATGGGCCCTGGGGACCATTGCTTGACTCAGATGCTGTAGGTAAATTTATATCTGTGCCACAGTTGCTATGTCTGCAGAGAATGGCTGTTTTCATTTTAATCTGCTGTTCTTCAATGGGTTTCCAGCCTTTGCTAGCCTGTCTTTGTGAAATGAATTTTCACCATTCAAAAGCAGCAGTGTTTTATTTTTGTTTTAGCTGTGCTTGGGAATGCAGAGCAATTCAATCAAGAGGAAAATACACCATGAAAAGCTCTGAAAGCCCTGAGGTCAAGGATCTGAAGTTACCCACAATATTAATGACAAACCAGTGGCTGCACCATGGCAACGGAAAGAAGAATACGTGGCGTGGAAACCATAAGTAGTTTGGGGCTTTGAAAGAGCACAAACGGGAGAAAAATGGAAATTACATCATGTTCTCTCTGTTCTGTGCTAGGACAGCCATGTACAGTCTAATCCCCAGTGCTGGTGAGTCCAAGATGTTCAAGAGGGCCCTATAAGAGAAAGAGAAGGGCTTTGGAGCTAGACTTATACTGGTGAAAAGTTTTGTAGAAATGGGGAAAGGTTTGGATGGAAGGAAGGTAGAAGAAGTTACTTTAAAAAAGGATGCTGATGCTATGGGATCTCCATTCTTTGGTTCTCCTCTGAGATTCCCTGCTGAGTCCAAGTGAGTCACTGAAAAATCAAACATTGGTGGTGGAGTTGATTAGAGATATGAACCTCAGCTCCATTGCCTGAGCTGGGAATTAGTGGCACTAGGTTGTGCTGTTGACTTCAGAGGGTGTTGATTCCTGATTAAGAAGTGAAGGGATAGTTTCCAAAAACTCCTCTGGACAGAATAGCTTGTTGTTCTTTATTTTTACCAGAGGATTGTGTTTCTGTGACCATCCCTGCTGGCTGGTGGTACATGAGATAATAAAGAGCTGAAGATATGGAGGGTTGAACTGTCCAGCTCTGGCATCTCATGGCAGTGCTATTGAGCAGGAATGGGGGAGCTGGATGGGGGAGAGAATTGGAAGAGTAAAAGTGAGAAAACGCATGAGCTGAGATAAAGATGTTTTAATAAGTAACCCAAAAACTGTGCACACAAGCAAAGCAGAACAAGGCATTTGTTCACCCCTTCCCATGGGCAGGCAGATGTTCTGCCATCCCCAGGAAAGCAGGGCTCCATTATGTGTGTGATGGTCACTGGGGAAGACAAGCACTATCACTCCCAGTGTCCCCTGTTCCTTTTTATTCCTTGAGTTTTGTGCCATATGGTGTGGGATATCCCTTGGGTCAGCTGGGGTCAGCTGTCCCAGCTGTCCCCTCCCAAATTCCTGTGTACCCCCAGCTGACTTGCTGGTGGGGTGGGGTGAGAGACAGAAAAGGACTTGACTCGTGTGCGAACGCTGCTCAGCATTAATGAAAACATCCCTGTATTATCCGCGCAGTTTTCAGCACAAATCCAAAATACAGCCCCATACCAGCTACTGTGAAGAAAATTAACCCTGTCCCAGCCAAAACCAGCACACTGTGGTAGAACTAAGCTCTACAAACTAGTGATGATCCCCATTGCCATACTTGGCTACCCCAGTCTTGAGTTAAGTGTGGATTTTTGCTGAAGTGCAGTATGTGCTGAAGCCCTGCCTGCATGAAGCTCATGCGGCACACATTAACATCATGGCTTGGAATCAATGCCGGCAGCTGCAGCTCTGCATCTTTTTTTGCACAAATGCCTTTTTTTTCCTCTTTCCTTCAGCTGTACAAGCACTTCAGCCATAGAACCATCCACAGAGCCTTCTATAAATGTGGAATTTTTCTTTTTGTTAGTCAAGCTCCTCCATTTTGGAACATCAGTGGTATAGATGGTGACTCAAAACCAGGTCATGGTAAACTGCGTCACTGAACAGCCCACATTTCTATAACATCTGTTGCTGCAGCATTTGTTGTGTACACTTGCAACCAGATGACCTAATTCTCCCTGTGTGAACAGGGAGTGCACTTGGGTAGGCAGAGGGCTGAGAATATTTTGAGGAGAGCCCTGTGCAGGAATCTGTCCAGTCAGTCTAGTTGGCTAGATTGCAACAACTCAATTGAATGAGAAGAGAGGCATATGAGGCAGCATGATTTCATGGAAGATCAGGAAACATCGTTGACAGAGTAGGCAAGAGAAGAAAAACCATTTAAAATCAGAACAGGAAGATTTTAAAATAAAAACCAAACTTCCCCGGATAAAGGCAAGAAAGGGAGAAGCAGTGAGCTTGTTGCAGTAAGTGCTGCAAGCAATCACTTAGTGCCTGAAATATACCCAATAAGGCCCTTTTAATGGTATGAAAGGCAGGAGCTCAAGAGGTGCTAAATTTAAGACAGGAGGACTGTGCAGCTTCTGGGCATTCTGGTGAACAGTTTCCTTTGAAGCACTCTGATGACTTGGGAAAAGCTGGGATTAAATGACAGAAAGGGACAGAAAGTTCAGCTGCTGGGACATGGGGCTGAGAAATGTGACTATGTTTTGTTCAGTTGGTTGGCATTTCTTGAGTACCTTTTAATTTCTTGTTCAGTGCATTCTTCAGTGTCTATCCAGATGACCTTGAGTGTTTTACTTCTGAACATGAGTTGCTTCTTTCCATACTTTCTAATGCTTGTGGTGCTGTAGCCCCACAACAAAGAGAAATGAGATGAAACTGCCTAGTTATGAGTACTCTTATTTCCTGAGGTCATTCTACTTTTCAAAATAATCCTAATTACACCAATTTACCTCTTTTTAACTGCCTTCTTTACATAGATCCTTTTCTCCTCATACTTGTTTAAATGCCTAACATGGTTGTGAATAGATAGGAATGGAGATGAAGAGGGGAGTGATGGGGAAATGTGCTTGTGTGCAGTCAGGGTGATCCAGACTTAAGTTTCTGTGGGACTGTTTTGTTGACTAGTGTCTCCAGGGCAGGGCCATGCTCTGGAATCCTGCTCCCTTTCTATGACTGGCCAAAACTGGCTGGTAGCAGTGTTTGGTCCCATCTGCAGGAATTTGGCATCTGCCTTAGAGGGAATGAGCAGGACACGACTGATGGCCAGGTCTGGGGCAGCAAAGAAATGTTGTCTATTGGTGAAGAAACCCGTGTGGGTTTTGGACTTTCCTTGCTTCCAAAAATTTTTAACAAAGGGATCTTCTAGGAGGGAGAAAGGTAGAAATAGTGGGTGCCCCATCTTAAATGACTCTTTAGAAAGTTGTAACAGGGAAAGTGGGGAGGAGTTTTTGTGACATCCTTGTTCTTTTTTGGTCTTGCTTTCTCTGAGGTCTGTTTTGCTGGCCAAACCAGATATTGAAAACTCCAAGCTACTCTCCCCTCAAAAATGGCCCAGATGTTCCACTTGGACCAAGAACTACAAATCTGCCTTTCTCTGCCTCTTTACTTGACTCCCCTCATTAATGCCTTGATCTTTCTCAGGATGGTTGTGTGGCTCTGGAGCCACAGCTGCCTCATAAGTGCAACTCCTCACACACTGACTGTGTCACATAACCAGCAGTGGGGGTCTGTGGGGCTCTGGGGGCTTCTCTGTGACTTCAGATCTTTCTGGTAGTCAGCCAGGAGGGGGCTAAGCCTGCTATTCACTGCATGTTCAACCTGGTGCCAACACACGCAAGAACAGTGAGACCCCAGTGGAGCTGCTATCCTTGCCTCTCTGGGATACTCCCAGCCTTGCAGAATGTGTCTTGTGGCTGTTGGCCATGCAAAACTTTCAGTATGCAAAGGAGGGTTGGCCCCTGCTCCTCCAGCTGTTCCTAAAGTGTTCTGTGTCAGTGGTAACCCTACATGTAATATCAGAAACAGCAGCCACAGATGGAAAATCACCCAAGTGCAAGTTGTGCTGACATGCTCAACGTCTGACATCAGATTCCTTGGAAAGGATCCTGAGGAATCTGGGAACTGTGGCACATGATGGATTATTTCTGGTTTGGCCTGTCTCCTCTATGCAGCTTATTTCTGTCAGTCTCTGCTCCTCTTGACAGCTGGAGGGTTGTGGAAATGCAACTTGTCTCTCGCTGCCTTTGCTATTCCAGCTCTGCTAACAGGCTGGCGTAAGTCTGAGTGTGACACATACGAATGGTGATCATATGTCCTAAGGTGACAAAGTCCTGGAGTACAGTCTGCTCTGTTCTTTCCAGCAAGGATGCAAAAAATAATCATGTGTGTTTGCTGGAAGCAAAAGGCATGAAAAAACAACAGCCCTTGTGTCCCTTCACAGTTTATAAGTGATTAAGCACCAAGAAAAACAGCTTACACGGGTTACAGAGAAAAGGCAGATTTAAAGTCCATTGCTGTCTTCTGATCCCTGCCAGTAAAACCTTCAAGCTGCTCCCAGGCCTTTCTAGCTCACTGGGGGGCGTGTTCTGAGCTGTCCCATCCCAGTTCCTTCGCTGACCTTGTTGTTGCAGTCAGATGTTAGCAGTCTGCCCAGGCAGCATTGGGCATGGCTTGCAAATTGTGGAGCACGATGTCCCCTGCCTGCCAAGCCCTCTGCAGGGCTCTCAGCACTGTGCAAGCGTGGGGTGACACACATGGAAAGACATTGTTCTGTGTAAGCACAAGCTTAGGGCCCAGCCTGTCAAAGACAATGCTCCCAACTCCTCGGTGCTTCCACTGGGGTTCAGGATATTCAGCACCTGGTGCACAGAGTGGTTTGCTCAGATATAACAAGAATGGTTTTTATTCTAGGCTTGAGTGATCCTATTTTAGTATGGGAGAGATGGCTTAGGCAGCTTCTTTTGCTCCAGCCTGTTTCCAAAAGGCCCAAAGAACAATACTACAACTCTGTGAAGTTCTTGATAGTTCAGCTTTCACCCTCTAAGAATGTCTAACAGCCGGAAATAATCTGTCCAAACCTTACCCTGAAGCACAGATTAAAAAAAAATTAGAGAACAAGCAATGTTGCTGGATGATCCCACATCTGTAATGGGTCTAAACCCAGGGCTGAAGTCAAGCTTGTAGAGGCATCTTCACTCTGGATCCAAGTTTTCTTTTAGAGTCCTATGTTTGTATAACCTGAATATGGTGGTGGATGGACTCACAAGAAGTTACCGAGTAGCTATTTTGTGTAGTTAATGCTGGTGTCAATATTAAATGGTCAGTCCCTTTTAATAACACTGAATTTTCACTTCACTCTGCCTAGAAATTTATCCCACAGCCTAAGGCTCAGGGAAGGGGTCAACCTATCTTTGAGCTCATTCTCTACAGGGTGGTGCTTTTCTAGTAGAGATCACAGGAAAATAATGGCACTTATGGGAAGGGTGATCTCACCCCAAGGATTGTTTGAATCCCATTCACACAGGCAGAAGGCGAGGAGCTCACTGCAGAGACCTGTATTTTCTGGGCACTGGGGCCAAATTTGTTCTGTCAGCGAATAGGCTCTCATAGCACATGACACCTTCTAGATATGCGAAGGGGGCAAGATGAGCCAGTAGCTCCTGCAAGAGTTCCAAAAAAAGAGTGAAACTCCTGCACTGCTTGTTCACGGCCTCCCTGGAGTCTACACAGGGGAAATATAGTGCCATTCCCCTGCCATCTTGCTTCCCATGAGTACCTGGCAAAGAATGCCTGATGCAAAAAATAAACCATGGCAAATGCTGTCTGTTTCCATTACTGTATGGGGAATGACTGGCTTATGTAACGTGCAGCATGAAACCACTGCAGGGATCAAATATAAATATTGCCCTATTGTGGAATGTACTGGCGGCATATCTGATATTTTTGTGACTGATGAAAAATCAAAGCTCATTATCATTCTTGAGGTTTGCCCTCTCTGTGCACATTGGTGTGTGCGTCTGTCTGTTCCTGTGTATTAAAGGCTCTGGGACGAATCCTGATAATTCTGAATCTATTTTTACTTTGTCACTACTCAGGCAAAACTTTCATTGACACTAACTGGAAAGCTGCCTAAGTAAAGGGTGCTGAGGGAATTGAGAAGCTGGCTGTAACTTGGCTTGATTTTCGTTTCTGAAAATCCCTTTCTTGAGATTTACTTTATAAAACATATACTTGTTAATGAAAGCTTAAAGTCAGTGCAAATTTACACTGCTCCACTGGAGCCATACATTGATTTTTTTGCAGCTGGGATCTCTTGCTCTGCATTTAGGATATAGGTGTCCTGTGTGCCTGTGGATCTGCACTTTGTAGGGCCTTGTCCGTGGAAGGGGTAAGGGTTTGTGCTTGAAGTCATCCACATGGCAGTGGAGCAGTGCTGACTTTCACTGGCTGTAGTTCTGGCATGCAGAGCATTTATCATTTTTGGTTTTTTTCTTTTCCCCCTTCATCACTGGAGGCATTTGGAGTTTGATGGAAGGGATTTAAACAAGTCCGCTTCAGTCTCAAAGTTTTCCTGCTCTTTTCCTTCCACCCTGCTGCTTCCAAGATTGTTCTCTCTGAACTGCTGCCACTGTCTCACATAAAGGTGGCAGTTTGTCACTTGGCATGGAAGACCCCACATGAAAGACACCTGGGGAAGAGCTGGCTTGTGGAGTGAAATGCATATCCAGCAGATGAAACATGAAATGCATATCCAGCAGATGAAACAATCCTCTGGCAAGGAGTTGAAAATGTCTGCCATGTGGGAACTCTGAACAAGGGGCAGTCAGAAAGATGGGTTTTCTTTTATCATTAGCCTGGTTTTTGATTTTGGACTCTCTCAAATTGTGTACTTGCTTCTCAGGAAGAACTTGGTTTGAGGAAAAACAGACAAATCCATTCTGGACAGATGGTGCTGCAAAAAAGGGTGGCAGAGAGGTGGCATGAAAGCAGAGGGAGGAGGGGGTGTGAAAGGAGGATGGAGAGAGGGAGTATGTCTGATACAGGCTCAAGCAAGTCTGTGTGGAATGATTTAAACCAGCCCTGAAGTGAGCCAGGGAGCTCGTGGCACATAAAAATTGTGTCAACAAGAAGAAACTTGTGTGAGTGCACAGGGGCTTTCTTTTCCCTTCAGTGACACTAATGAGAATCGCCAGTTTGCAGCTACTTACTGGACACAGTCACAGGCTTTGGTCTGGTCTTTTTCTCCACATCCTGAGCTTCCTTTTTTTGATGCTACCACTCAAACTAGCTCCCAAACTCCCCTGGAGTCTGGGAACTTGGGAACAACACATCCAGTTCCTTTCTTACCACCCTGTGATCCAGCCTATGTTTTAACCAATTGGATTATTTTCTAACTATTCCTAGAGAGTGTGGGTGAGACCATGCTTTGGGCCACAGTGCTGGTCATGGAAAATAAGCATGGGGAATATTCTGATTAATGTTATGTCTTGCTGTTAGGGAACCAGTGGTGGAAGAGTTGTCAAGACCTTATTGCTGTCCCTGCAGAGGAGAGATTCCCAAATAGCATGGTGACATTCAGTGGTAGCCACAGTCCTCTTTGCTGGTGTCAGGCCTCTGAATCTCCCCAGAAAAGGGGAATATCCAGCCTGTGCTCCCACATCTACAGAAAGGTGCCATCCTGCCAGAACAACCTTTGAGAAGTGGTAGTGAATAGATCAGGAAATAAACAGGCTGGTTATTCTCGGTGGCACATGAAGCTCTCTGGAGACAGCAGAAGGAGGATCTCTCTTCTGAGAGATGCTTTTACTTTGGTGATATCCATAGAACAAGAAATTTCTTCTTTGTCAATCAGCTTTACCATCAGACTTCAGGTTTATTACTGTTTGATATGACATGTTGTCCCAGCTATTTGCCCAGACTGCTGATTCAGCTGCAAAAAGATAATTTAGGCTTGAGATGCAGCCCTGGACTTCTGGGGAAACCATGCTGCCTTTCGTGGGATATCTGTAGAAACAATACAATGCAGAAATCCCTTTTATTACAAGCCTTTTTCATAAGGTTCCTCTCTGAGTATTTGGAAAACTGAAAGGACTGTGTCATTTCGATAATTTTGCATATGAAGGCTCTCATGTTTCTCATCTTCATTCATTACTATACTTAATGTGCAATTACAGTCAGCTATTAGCCATTAGCAGTTAATTCCCTGTTACTGATGAAGATGGAATTGAGTTGCCACTTCCAAATGTCTTATTTCATGCTTCTTAGTGTCTGAGCCTCCAGAGGAGCATCTCTGAAATATCTCTGTAGAGCAGGCAAAGCATGACTTTCGTAGAGCTGGGCTGGAGTTGTGTTGCAACCTAAACAGTCAGTATTCAGGATTTTCGTTCAGTTTTTGATTTCACAACATTTTGTTTTGGAGCCCTCCAGGAGGCTTCCAGGATTAAACAACCTCCCCAGACAGGTGGTTTTCCTCGTGTGGGGATGGTCAGCATGACTTTCTGTGTTTAGAAACACCTGTGTACGACTCCAGCTTCAAATCCAGATTTTCATGCCCATGAGAAAATATAAGGGAAGACATAGTTTCCGTGTGGAGCAATGACTGGATTGATCACTCCTGAGGAATGACTTTGCTTTCCTAAACTGCCCTGTTAAAAGGGCTTCCAGTTACAATGCTAGGGAGAATTTTGCTGATTGGTGCTAGAGGGAGAGACTCAATATATATGCATAAATCCCTGATAGACTTCATATATTCAGATGTAAGGAGCTCTACAGAGCTTCAGTATCCAGTGAGGCTGAGTGCCTGTGAGCTCCCATCCCTTGGGATTTATCAACAGAACTCATGACTGTGCCCACAGAGAGTTAATTATGGTATATTTACATGACTTATTATACACCTGAGGTGCAGGCCTCAATGGGTACAGCAGGCTTCCTCCAGGTCTGTCAGTCAGACAGAACAACCCCCCAGTGCTGCAAGGTCACAGCTCTTCAGCTGACACTGACACTGGAGCTCAGTAAATCCATTTCATCCAGCATTACGAAAAATCACCAATTTTCTTTGGATAATGAGGTGCACTTGAAGTCAGGCCTGTGACAGCCTCTCCACTATTTCAGGGTGTTCCTGCTGTAATTTCCTGTTCCTTCCATTCTGCAAGACAGGATGGACCCCTTGCTTTGTTATGAAAAGAGCTAGTGCCATGATGGAGACCACATGACAGGACTAAATGAAATTATTCATATATTAATAGATGTTAGGGCCAGAAGGGACCATCATGACCAAATCCTCTGACCTCCATGACATAGGCCAAACAATCACATCTAAAAATTTCTGGAGCAAGTCCTCTGTTTATATGGGAGCTATCAAGATACAGTTTAGAAGAAGGGTCATAAGTAACTGCCATGAAGCCATGACATCCCTCTGCACCCAGCCAAAGTGCTGAGGGGCCAACTATAACATGATCATTTAACACTGCACTCTTCCAGGAGGAGAAGTTCAAAGCAAAACCAGCAGAGTTTCAGGAAGGAGATGGCTATGGATTGACTGTAGCTCAAGAAATCAATGCAAACTGCCTATGGAAAGGAAGGAAATGAGATTGATGAAGCCAGATTTTGCTGAGATTCAGGAGACTATTTCAAGTTATCTAAACTAGGCTCTGATATAAGTAGAAGAGCTTGTTGGTCTTGAGCTGAAGACAGTACAAGGAGCGTTGTGAGGTTTTTCCAGGCCACAGTGTATATGTGATCCACAGGAGTGCACTGAAGAGTAAACACATAGCACAGCTCTCTGCACTGAGAAAAATCCTACGGGTGTTTTGCCCTGGAGTGAGCTTGATCCTCTTAAAAACAGATATGTGACATGTTTAAGAGCAAAGAAAGGACTGGACATCAAATGCTTTAGAGCCTGACCCTTCCAGGGAGTATGTTCCTGCAAAATACTGGGTGACCTCCAGTCACTGATGAGTGTGAAAGCCAAAGCTCTTTAGCACATAGCAAGATCAGCTCCTTTACAAGAGTGGTGTGATGTGTGTCGAGCAAACTTCCCTCTTCTGAGCCAAGAAGGAAAGGAAGCATCTTCTCCAGGCATATCTTGCACTCTGAGACACTCATTCTGTATTTCTTTATGCACCTACTTTGATTCTCTGGATAAGAAGTTTCCGACTTAAAAAGCCTGAGCCTCTGTTCCCAGTCTGGTTGCTTTGCAAAATGCTCCTTCCTCTCAGGCTGCTCAAAAGCGTGGCTTTTCTGATCACTCATTTACTGAGACTGTGCCAACCCTTTAAAGGGTTCACATTCAATTACTCCTCTGTGCCACTTTCTGGTCGCCAAGGAAATGCCTCCAACAATCAAGAAGGCAGTGCAGCTGATGAGGATGTTTCCAGCCAAATCCCTCAGTAGGAGGGTAAAAAGACACACACGGGAATTGCTCAGAAAGCCACATGCAAAGTAAGAAATGATCACTTTAGGAGTATCCATTCACACCTCCCATCCAGCTTACCTCTAGATCATGACAATACCCTTTAAAAAGCCCACCATTTCTGGAAACAAGTAATGAATTTTGTGTTCTGAAGGACATTTATCCCTTTAGCCATTAACAGCAGGCTTCCCCTCTTTGGGAAGTGAATGGGATGAGGGTGGAAGTCCTTAATAGGAATGTGTTATGAGGACCTCTGCCAGAACCAGTGTTGTCTATAGCTGGTTGTAGTCAATCTAATCTGGCAATGTTGTCCTGCCTAGGGGCAGGCCCGGTTTCTCTGTCTGAAGCAGACCCTTGTATTAAGGTGATGATTTTATTCTTCATGTCAATACACAGAGGCTGGAGGTGGAAAGAAAAAAGAGCTACTTCTTGCAACCACCTCTGTTCCTTTTGCACTTGCACTGTGGCCAAACCTGAGTGACTGTCAGCCACATGCGCTGCCAAAACACACTGAGTGGCCGTGCTTGGGAGCACAGGGAGCCCGAGCCAGCCCTGCACCAGCTGTGGAGCAGCTGCTGCCCTGGGGCGCATTGTGTGCCTGCCGTGGGACAATGCTGGCTCTGACGTCCAGCCTGCTCTGCAACACCAAACCACGTTAGTCCACCCCTTCCGAGTTTTGCTCTCCATTTCCAAAGGCTTTAATCTTCTGATGAATTTTGAGCTTGAGGATTAATTTATTTGTGCATAGGTAAAGGAGAAGTAACGCACTGAAAAATGAACATGGTGTGAAAGTGTTGGTACTACTTGTGGAGAGGATGGATTTGTAAGTAAGGTTTCTACTTGTAAGTAGACACAGGTAGGCAGTGAACTTTCTGCTGCCTGGGACAGGGCAGGATATTGGGCAGATACTGGCAAGCAAAACAGCTGGGGGACAAGGAAGAGTAAGCGATCTATATTTTGCTCTGGGAAACTCTACCAAGCCATATCTCATCATGAGCTTTACTTTTTCCTTGCTCTAAAAGGATCACATTGTGAACATCAGGAAAGGAACGCTAAACACCCATATTTCAGTGTCTCCTTGCACAAAATCCATTGCCATGTGCAAAAGACAAAGTGAGCTGAGGCACTTACAGTGTGAACTTTGAGGATTAAGGCTGTAATGTGGGAAAATGCTGGGCAGGTTTCCCTTGAGAGGCTCTCACAGTGTTCCTGTGAATGCAAACCTCTCTGCATAGCTGCAGGGCTGAGATAAGAAGTTCTGCCAAAAGAGTAGTTAACCAGATGAGAAGAAATCCACCTCAGTCCACAGGCATGAACCCTGAAGCCACTTGGATCTTGTGTTCACTGCAGTCTGAGATAAAAGCCTTCCTCCTTGTCCTTGTTTAACGAAAACCAGCACATCCATGTACAAGCAGAGAGGTGGGCAATGTTACTAGGCTTTGTTTAGTGCTGAGGATTTCTTCCAAGACTCATGTTGTCTGTTTACTTTAAAATTCAGTGTTTAAGGCAGATTTCTTCTGTAGCCAGCAGAGAACAATGAGCACTTTTACTGGGTCCCATCTGAAGAGATGTGTTTAAGATGGATTTGATGATTTGCTCCCTGGCTCTCTAGCCTTCCTAATGTTTAATGGGTTTGATCCAGCCTGTTTCAATTTTGACATATGCAGTCAGGGGCTTTAGGCATTACTCATCTGGGTTAACAGTGCTCACAGCTTACATTTTCCCCCTTATCTATGAAAAGCAAAGATTTATGTAGCTCAGCTGATGTGCAGTAGCTCAATAAACCAGAGCAACTCAGTTGAGTGTCTGAGAATGAGAAATGCAGCTAACTGCAATTTATAAAATACCTAAGGATGTACCTCTAGTTGCTTACACTTCATTACTTCCAGAAAGTGGGTAGTCGATGTTTATCATAGCTCATTAACAAACTATGGAGTGGGAAGGCAAACTCTAAAAGCCTTCACATCCATCCTCTGCTGCAGCTACCTGTGTGTAGATGTTTATGTCTGTAAAGATCTCAATTACTGGAGACATGCTGCCCTAATGGTTCATTATCTCTTTAGTCTGAAAGCTCTTCCTAAGCCGAAGCCAAATTTACCATGTCCTTCTGGGTACTTGTTACTACTTCAACACAGGTAATTAAACTAATGTATTAATGAACAACAAAATAAAGCAAAAAATCCCAAAGGTTGTTTAAGTGGACAAGGAAGGAGAAGGGAGGTTGCAGTACATCTGCAGACATAACTAGATTTTGACAGTGAGAAGATAGTCACTGTCTATAGTGTTAAAGAGATGTTTTAGGAAGTGCTCTGTTTGTGGAAGGTTGGAACATTTACCTTTTTTAAGTCAATTTGCTTGGAAAAAGTGCAAGTGACTTTGAGGGCTCTTCCAGTTCAAGTTAAGGAAGTATATTTGATTATATAACAATTTGAAAAGTAAGGAGAGCTTCTGCAAGATCTTTTTTGCACCTGTACACAAGACTCTCTGGTACTTGTGATGTGGCATTTGTTCAGTTAGAGTGATAGTCCCTTGGTGTTTTGGATGGGAAGGAACTTGTTTTAAAGCTCATTCCCAGCCAGAGTTTTCTGGAAGGGTGCAAATTCTTCAAAAGCTCATTAAATTATTACCTTCATCCTGGAGTGCACACTGCAAAACATTTACCCCTGGTCTTAATATCACCATCCATTCAGGCTTATTATTACAGGGCAGGTCACGGGATGTAATGTACTACCGACAGTGCTGCACAGGCTCCACACACCCCACAACTATGGAAAGCTCAGGCCTCACATGCTTATTATGGCTCCCATTACTCCAAACCACTTCTCTGCCAGGTCAGAGCTTCCAGGCAGGGCAGGGCAGTGTCTATTCACCAGTGTCTGTCTCTTGTGGCACAGGAGAACATTAAACACATGGTGCTCAGCAGATTGGTTCTCCTCAGCAGCTTGGCTCTCCACACAGAGAAACCTGTTTGTCTGTCATTTCAAGGACTCTGTTTTTTTGCTTAGCACACAGATACATAAATAGATCTCGTCTTAAGATATCAAAGCCGGTTTGGGTCCTATTTGTGGCAGAAGCCAACTGCTAATGGAATGAAAATCCATAAATGTTGTCGGCAGCTTTTATCACCCAAATGTTTAAGAAAGCTTTACCACAGTTGTTAGCTGTAATTATCCTGGTAGCATACATGGGAAGACTGAGGCACAGGAGACTAAAATGATGCTCAAACTAGTAGCACGTGCAAATGTAAGTTTTGCTTTGCCTCCTCCAAACTTGCTTCTTCAACAGTCGGGCTGTGCTACCTCTGAAGTGCCCAGCACTGCCAATATCCTTCAGAGTCATATCAAAGCTTCTGGCAAACAGATTTAAGAGCTGCTTAGCATATATTATGTGCTGTGGCTGCTCATTGTTTCTGAACCAGAAGGGCTCTGCCTCTAATATAAACCTCTCACTGCTGATACAGGCAAGCAATGGCTCTCCCTGGCCGGGGGTGTGTAGAGGATTGAGTAATATTGTAGGTACAGGTTCTTGAAAAACCAAGGCATGTGATGGCTACTCTCAGCATGCTGATATGAGACATGGAGGCAGCATGTGGGTTGTACACCAATGGGCAGGCCCCTCTCTGACCAGGCACTTCTTGCATTCAGGAACTGAGAATTTCCCTGCACTAAGTGAGTGGTGACACGCAAGCAAGAGCATGCAGCCTTTTCCCTTTGTCCAGGCTGCCAATGAAAGGAAAAAAACCAAGATTTCCTAGAATTATATTTATCTCTGGTGTTGTAATGTTACAAATACACACTCTTACGTGTAATCAGATTTCTAAGCTACTTTGACAGAGTATCTGGGCTTGCCATGTCAGGATGAGATCTCTTTGCATGGTGGGGTATACGAACACTCCAGATTAGAGTCTGAGCCTGGAAAGATGTTCCTCATTATTAGGCAGAAGGGACTGGAGAAGAAGAGGTTCGACAATAATGAAAAGTGGTACAATCTAGGGGTTACAGGGTTTTTTTTCCTGCTTGGAGTCTTCTACAGGTATGTCCGTAGTTTTGTGTGAGTTAATTAGAGCTCCTTGTGTCTCGGTTTCCTTAATGCACCACAAGAGAAATGCAGCCTAAGTTGGAAAGGGAGATCTGTTTGTGGGTTTTAGCAAAGTATCCCCAAAGTCTCTCACAAATAGAAAGTCAGTTTCAAAACAAGCTCAGTTGGTCTGGACAGAAGGAAATGCACAGAAATAGTGTCTCCTGCTCCTGGAATGTACCCCTGTCTGGGACTGAATGTTACAGCAGTGCTTTTTTCACAGCCTGGCACAGCAGTTCACAGCAGGGGAGAGGGATCATGCACCGCATACCTTTGAAGAAGAAATGGTGATGCAAATTTGAAGAATGTAACCTACCCAGGCTGGAACTCTGAGATCATCTGTGTGAGGAACTTCTTCCCTTCAGTTTGCACCCAGGTTTGACAGCCCTTCTCTCACAGTGTCTTTTGCCTTTGTGCTATGGTGGCAGGAGAGTGATTGCAGAGATGCTGTGAGGTGTTGGCAGGGCAGCTCTAGCAGCAGCTGCGAGTGCAGTGTCTGCCTGCATCCAGCTGTTTTCTGCACATGGGCACTGCAGCTGCTGCATCGCCCCCCTGCGTGGAGCTGCTGAGGAACACATGCTCAAACTTACTTTGAAGTGTGCATCTCCCCGAAAGATCTTAGGCAATTTTTCTAGACTTGCTGTTTAGGTGGGAACGTGCCCTTGAATTTGGCCTCAAAAGGCAGAAGTGATCTCACTACAGTATCACAGGACAGGGGCTCATGTGGTACTGATGGCTGCAGCACAAAGCTTTGAGTGTATTCAAACACTAATTCTCTTTTTGAAATATAAAATAAGAAGTCAGCAAATCTTGAAAATTACTGTCTTCCTTTCCTCTCGACTGTACAATTCTAAGTCTGGATCTTCTGACACGTTAAGAATCAACTATCCCCTCTCCAACCAGTAAACAATTATGCTATTGGACTGTGGAGGATTGGACCAGGAAATATGGTAAATATGGTAAGTATAGCAGATAATGCTCAAATAGAGCTCATCAAGTCCCCAAGCCCAATATTACCAGGGTTAATCTGCTGGGAACACTTCCTATTAAATATAGAAACCACTTTTCCATCTCACAAGCCAGTTATAAATACATACCTTTTCCCTTTTTTTTTTTTTTCAGGAGAGCCTGGCACGGCCCCAGCAAGCCTGATCAGCCTCTGTTGTGGAGCTGAGTAACAGGCAGCTGCAAACCTGCTTAAATACGTGACCAGGCTGACACGCTGCAGCCCAGCTGCAGAGCAGGGACACAAGTTTTCCCCCTCATTTCTCCCTGCCTGTGGGTGACATGCTCTCAAGAGGGCTGCAGTGCCTAAGGATGAGCAACATCCCTTTCTCCTGCCTGTGGGGAAAAGAAACTGGGTGCTTTGCTTGGTGTGTGGGAGAAAAAGGAGAAAAGCCATGACTGAAATAGAACTGGAAGTGCTGAAAAAGTTGTTGCTGATGGTTTTCAGTGGGGAGAGTTTGTTAGACTAGGACTTGCACAAGTAAATGATACCACGAGCAAGAGTCTGCAGGTGTGCAGGCCTACAGCCAGGGAAGTACCATGTGAGCGCGTGGTAACTGATGGGGAGAAAAAACCCTCAGCATCTGCACTTTGAAGGAGACTGAGTCTGGCTCCATAACCCACCTTTTGGGGCCTAATAACAGCAGCGTCAGGACATTTATGTAACATTTTCATCTTTTCAGAATACTGCTTAACAAATAAATCTGCTTGAGGAAGCTCGTAAATTGCTGAAGGATCCTTGGAGGAAATATGACTCCATTATTCTCATGCTGCTGAAATGTCTTCCCTGCCACCCATCCCGCAAGCAGATTCTGCTCTTGGAAGGTGATCTGTGACATTTGTGTGTGTCTGTTCCACAGCAGTGTTGGGACATTGGTCCCCCAGGTGCCCAATGGCTGGCTGAGTAAAGAGCACAGTCTGAGGTTGTTGACAGAGGTGTGTGCCCAGACCTTGGTGCCTCCCATGGTTTCCAAAAGGTCTAAATGCTGTCTTATGGGAGTTTTGCATTGAGATGTCTGGGGATTAAAATATATTTGCATAATAACTACGTGCAGTTTGCATATTGATTTGGCAAGTCTTGAGACAGAGTACACAAAATGCACCTGCCTTGTTCAACAATTCCTTTGGAAAGGTGCCCCTGAAAACCTATGGCTATAACTATGCTTTTTAAAAGCCTGGGTTTGGTAATAAATGTGTCCATGCTCAGACTTCATAGTCCTCTTTATGCCCTGAGTTTTCTGCTAAGACTGCCAAGCTTGAGGCCATTTCTTAGGGTGATCTTTGGGACACTTTCAGTGCATATTTTGTTTTGCTAAACAATATTGTTTGGACTTCCCTAATCCTTTCTCAAGAAAGATTCAGCTTTTCTGGAAAGAGTTCAGAGAGGAAAGGTTGTTGCTATTTGCAGCAATAAACAGCTAAGAAATCAAAGGCAACAATTCATAATACAGATCAGCAAAAGGTAAGAATGCAAGAGTTTCCTGAGGAAATATCCTAACAAACCAGAACATTTCAAAATGATCATTTGTAAGTAATTTAATAAAATTAATTTCAGTAGAACTGTACCCTAAGGAATAAGTATCTATATTTAATTCCTCTTAAGCAAGAGGCATTAATCTGTAGGGAAAGGTTGCTTTGTTAGACTTCCTTGGGGGCAGTGACACAGCTCCAAATATATTCAATAGTATCCAAGTTTCTGCAAAACTGAGTGGTTTTGAAAGATGGTTTATTTTAAGAGCTATTAAAAAAAAATTGAGTAGAAGGGTCACTGCCTTACTTTAAGGTATCAGTTCCAGGCAGAACTGAATGGAAGAAATGATGCTCTTGTTACCTACTTTTGGAGCTGCTACATCCCAGAAAAAAGATTTCCTACTGCCACCTCCATCATACTCAGAGCACCTAAAAACCCGTTATGAGGCTGTATCCTGTACCAAGGCACTGCAAGTGTAATTATTCTTGAATGGTTGTACAAGGTATCTTGAAGGGATCACTGCAAATGGGGAAACTGAGAAATATTGAGTACAGCTTTTACCTCATACTCTGGTGTGAACTACAGGGAACTAATTGCAGTGCTTAGCATAATTACAGCCATCTTGTTTCTTAGCAAAGGTGCAGTTATGCTAAATTAAACATGCTGAGATGACTAAGAATAATTATTCATCATGATATCTTACCGAATTTTCAGGGGTCAGAAGGATGACTCCTTTTTTAATACTAAAAATAGCATTAACTGAACAGAGCATATTTGGTGTTGCCATGAGTAAACTCGGGAGATGAAGCAGACTGAGTAACTACTTTTTGGTAGCTTGAAAAAAACTCTGCCCATGGCAAGGGGGTTGGAAATGGATGATCTTTATGATTCCTTCCAACTCAAACCATTCTGGGATTCTATGAAAAGACTGATTTTTTTTTTCTCTCCATCTTACTCAGTAGCCTGAGCTGTCAGTGGTGGTGAGAAATGGACCCTGCAGGGGCAGCAAAGCACAGGTATATTCCAGAACGGGAAAAAGGCTGTGCTATGTGTCACTGTTTGTGACAGTGTTATTAGTCAAAATAATGGAAGAGCTCAGAGGTGATTCATGAATTAAAATAACTGGGTAATTAACACCGGTGAACATTTATTTAGGAAAAAACAGGTCCCTTCAAATTAATCCAGTTAGGCTGACAGGTTACAGGCAGGGATCTATTCTTGATTGGCTGAAGTGACACTGTAATGCACTGACAGTCTCCTGCTGCACAGGCATACGACCAGCACTTAGTTATGGAAAGCCATGGGCCAGTGTGCCAGTCTTTAAGGGTCTAAAATGTGCCAGTCTTTAGCAGGGCTAAAATGGTCACTGGTTTGACAAACAAAGTCTGCTGCTGGTGCAGATAATGTGGTTCTCTCTGGATTCAGCACTACGGGCCAATACTGGGCCCTGTTGTTTTGCACACTGTTTGGAAAGCTGTTATTTAATTGGGGGAAGTTTTGGGGAAAGCCACATGAGCGAGTGGAAGCTGATCTGCTTGCCCTAATGTGAGGGACTCGAGAATGACAAGAAGGGAAAGGGCAGCTTGGAAATGAGCTTATGTAGTCATAAAGCTGTAACTGCATTCAGGGGCTGAAAGTAAAAATGGCTCAAATTTAGCCTCATAAAGAAATCCTAATGGAATTTCTAACAGAAATGCTCCTGTTCAACCAGGAGCTAATCTAAAGACACGTTGTGTCCTTTGAGTCACACAGGACAATGGTCCTCTCTTGCCTTGCAGGTTATAGATGGGCTGAAACCACAGAGTTCCAGTCTGGGATCTGAGCCATGTAATCAAATTGGTGAGGTTTGGGTTAAATAAAATACAAAATGAATACATTATAATCTGTTTGTTCCTCCCATTTCGCTTCAGGACACTAACTGTGGGAAAATCTTGAAGTGCTTGGCTTCTTCCCGAGCTCAGGCAGTAGCCCACGTCTCAGAGGCAAGATGGCACATGAAACATTTCCTGTTTCCAAGCATTCCCTGTCAGGCTACCAGGTGCCTCTTTCCTGCAGTCCTGTAAGCTGTGCTGCTAATTCAGCATGGGTAGCACCTCAGAGCTTGGTGAGGAAAGACAGATTCCCTAATGCATTTCTGTGTTTTCCTTGCTGTATTGCTCATGATACTTGAGAGAGCCCAGTGATGTAAACATACCCAGATGTGTGAAACATGCCCTTGGCCTCATCTGCCATCCCGCTCTGGGAGTGCTGTGAAGCATTTCCATTCTGGGTTACCAGTTTCCATGAGAAGGGGGCTGTTTGGAGAATAATAACCACATATGCAGCGGGCCTGGGTGCGTGTCGTTGGAATGAGGCAGCTGGATCCCACCCCTGGCTCACATCGGCATTTTCTGTTGTGTGGTGGCACTGGCACCATGAAATGTCAGGTCTCAAAATGGAAATGGCTGGCATTGTTTAGGACTGATTCCAGCAAATGCCTTTTGGATAGAAGCACTCTTTTGCTGCCCCTTCTCCGTGACCTCGTGAGGAGAAGTATCTAAAATAGGTCATTGTTATGCATGGAGAGAACCCCGTTCCCTAAGCTCCCGTGGTTTCCAAGTAAACGCACTTTGGAGGTAAGTTAGCAAAAGAGGCTGATTCATTAGCAGCAAGGGAAATCTGTGTGTTGGAGGGGAGCCCAGCTGCCCAGAGGGATTTACGTAGTGACATGCTTCTCAAATCTTTATAGAACAAGCTGAGTGATACACTCACAGGCTTGAACTGTATCACGATCACATGCTTGCTAGGCTCAGTTCTTATCTCATGGGTTTCTCTGGAGAGTATCAGTTGCTCCAGTCCTTCACAGGGCTTTAAATTTGTAAGGGAAGAAGTCACAGTGAGGTATCCTCTAATGTGAGAAAATTCTGTGTCTGTTTTCTTTTCCAAATTAGGTCACCTTTTAAGGCAGTTCTGGATGGAGTTTGTCCCCACAGTTACAGAGGCTGTAAATAACATAGGTATTACAACATGTTTGACAGGATTTCATTGCGCCATCACTACTCTATCCGAATATCATATCTCAAATTAATAACAAATTAATTTTATCTGCTGAAAGGCCCCAACCATCACCCTCCTGTCCGAATGAGATAATTTTGGGCAGTTACTCACTTAGAGGAAGAATGGGGCCAGCACATTCTTCTGGCATCATTACTGAGGGCAGGCTTGTGCACAGGGATGAGTGCTCCCCTTTGTCCAGTCATATGGAGTTCAGGGAGGAGAATTCAGTCTGTTTGGAGCATCTTCTGCCTCTTTGTTGGTATGTCAAGCACTGGTGCCAATTAGTGCCAGTGATGAGAAGGGCACTCGTCCCCAAGATCAGAAGCGGAAATGCACAAACTGCTTCACAGAGGACGCTGAGCAGCTGTCGGATTATAAAGATCTCTGGCCCCTCCTGACCTGGGCCAGATTTGAACCGCTGACCTAGAAGTGAAAAGCTTGAAATCCCTGCACAAGCCACGGGATAAATAGGAGTTGCAGAGCCTCATTCGCATTCAGTTGCTGCCATCTAACGGCAGATGGAGAGTGGAAAGGCTCAAGCAATAGAAAGCAGCATAAATGTCACCCTTGGGACTCTAGTAGGTGGTAGAACCTGCACAGATAGTTCTCATCAGAGTGCTGGGGAAGTGTGGTGATTTAGGTTGGTTTTTTTCCTCCAAAGAATAGTTTGACAAAGGACTGCTGTACTGCCAGGTCAACACAGAAGTGTCCTGGCAGAAGCACCAGGTCTTCTCACTGCTTTTGCTCTTCTCTGCTGGATTATTTCCATACAGAAAACCTGAAGGAAAGTCTGTGACTGTAGCCTGGCTTAACAACTGCCCCAAGGGTAATGGCAGCTGAGTGGTGAGTGCCTGTAACAAGGGGACGTGATGAGAGAAAGAAGGTAGGAGATGGCACTTTTAATTTCTCTTAGTATCGCTGGTGCACACAAGACCTCTGGACTTCCCAGAACTTTGTATCAGAAGGAGAAGGAGGTGGAGATTAGAACAAAATTAACTCAGCTATCTAGAAATTATTGGGCCTGGCCTAGCAGATAATAAGGCTCACTTTCCTTCGAATATTACTTAAAGGAAAAGCAAAGAGAAGAGATGTCTCCTTCTCCCCCTTTACCAGCTCCAGGAAGTTTCTTCCTGCTGTTTTCTGTCTCTAAACCATCAGATTTATAATGCAAAAAGTATTGATCATGTATCAGTTTTGCACTGCCTGTTTCTGTCCATGCACAAATCTCCAAATAATATTTTAAGTCATGCTAGCTAACACTGTCTCACAGAGGAGAAAGGCTAGAGAATGCTTATTCCTTTATGCATCCCTGAGCTGCAGGTACCCTCTGGTGGGTATCCAGAGGCATGTCCCATGATGGGAATGCAGCCTGATCAGCTACGGAGCAGTCTCCAGCAGCCTTAACACAGCCCCAGTGGTGACATAGGAGCTTGCATGGCCCAGCAGTCCAACTAAGTCTGTGACTAGGGCTAACTGAAGTCATAAATCAAGATTTATATTTGAGAAATGTCTACAGTAGTCCCTAGTCACTCAAGAAATGTCATTTTTTAGGAGAAAACTGGGAGGAGGGAAAAAAATCACATCTTCAGACAGAATACCGTAAAAAGCTGTAAAATTCCACTCCTCTTGGCTGAGGGAATAATTGGTGGAAAGAAAGTCCAGTTATGAAGCAACATGGAAGGGACGAAGGGAATATCAATCTTATTCTTTTTTTCCTGCTGAAGGAAACAGTCTTCAAAAGCACTGTGGAGAGAAACAGAAATGAGTGTATTGAGTTCTCAAATGCCATTGCAACTGCTGGTGCTACCTGCACAACTGCGAGAAAGCAGAGAAAAGCAGCACACGTGAATTGTAACTCAGGCGGGAGATAAAACATTTCAGCATGAGGCTGCTCAGCTTTGTGCCAGCAGGCGCTGCCCAGGCTGCAAGGAGCAGCTGAGCTGCCCTACCTAAAGGGTCACCGGAGCTCTGTTTGCAGTCAAGGTCCAGCCACTGTTCCCTTACGTCAAAGCCGGGATCTATCCAAACAGTGCTGCTGCACTTCTGAGAAAGTGCAGCTTTGTGCCTCTGCTGAAAGGCAGCCTACTCAAATATATACCTGCTGGGGATGCTCCAGGGACTGCCGCCTGGTACATCAGGTCATGGCACATGAGCCAGACAGGTCTTCTGCTCACAGAGTGAGGTCTGGCAGGGAGCTAGGAGCTCTCGTTGTGGCTGCTGCTCAGATCCAGGTGTGAGATCCCTTGTAGAACAGTTACATTCCTGAGCTGAAAGCATTACCAAAATGCCCTTGTCAATCAAGTTCCCCGTGAGAGTTTGTGCTTGCTCTGTAGATATTTTTCTTTGGAGCTCAGTGGTAAAATGATAGGAGAATACACTTAACAGGTCTAAAACTGTCCTGGCAATGTTCTTACTTTTTAAAACCGCATTCCTTCCCCTCTTATTTCTCACACCAAGACGCTGTCTTCTGACCACTCTCAGGGAAGCATCAGTTGCAAAGTAAAGATGTAAAATTACACCAAGTGAGCTGAAATTTAAAGCCTTGCCCTTACAGAGTGACATTCAACAGTCACCGTGCACCCTTGACAGGCAGCAGCTGCAGGGTTTCGTTACTGCCACTTACAAAAACCTTCAACTCCTTTTGGTGTGCCCCGCTTTGAGCCAGAGGCACCATTTTATCTGTAAGAGCCCTTTAGCGTAGCATGACATCTGAGAGACTTCAGCAGGATATAAGTTTGCTCTGGCACCGAGGTATGATTTAATATCCTCAATTGTTCTGGAAATTTGAGCTGCATGATTCAGGAGACTTGCATGAGTATGGTTACTCCAGGGCTTAATGAGATTTATGTGCTTAAATGTGATGGATGCTGTAATCACATTTCTAACACGCTGATTCAGAACGGGAGGGGGAGAAAAACCAAATCAACAGGAGTTCTGCTGTGCCGGCGGTGGAGGCTGGCTTTTGCACAGGAAGCTTGCAACACGAGCTCTTGCAAATGCCAAAACGAGGAGGAAAAAAATCCCACCAACCAACCCAACAAAAAATACCCCGACAAACCCAAACAGAGGAAACGTCTTTCCGCAGCTCTTAATCGCAGCCTCCTGTTTACGCTGCCCACGCTGGAAGCTGTCACCCTTTCCCTACCATCCTCCCCGGGCTCCGGGAGCGGGAGGGGAGAGCGGGGGGTGCTCCGGGCTCCCGAGTGCCGCCGTCCCGGGGGCTGTCCCCCGAGCGGGACCCGTCCTTGCTGGGAGTGCCCCCGCCGTGGCCGGGGGGTGCCGGGAGGGGGCTGAGGCTGCTGCCGGCGTGG
>VXBT01012607.1:53058-77977 GCA_013400235.1 Oriolus oriolus
GCCTCCCGCGCTCGCATCGCCCCGGCCGCGCCCGCGGGCCCGCGGGGACAGCCCCGGCACGGGCGGCGCCCGGGCAGCGCACGGAGCCGGTAAGCGCCGCGCGGGGCCGGGGCCGCGTCTCCTCCTCCCGCAGAGCGGGACTTTGCCTTGCCCATCCTTCCTCCCTCCCCTCCCCAGCCGTGACTGGGGCCTCCCAGCTGTTTCCTCTGCTCCCCAGATGTTGGGCAAGAAGAGGGCTGGTCCTACCTGGGGTGGTGCAGGGCCTCGGGGTGTTAGGGGTCCATCCTGAAAATGAGAGCATCAGGGAACATCTGGCAGAGATTAATCCAGATGAGGTCTGGCAGGAGGTGATGGGTGAAAGACTTGGGGCACTGCCTGGGCCAGCAGTGGGACAGGCAGTATGAATGACAGTTCTATCAAGAAATGAGATCTGATGGCAGCGGAAGGGCTACTGGTAAGAATTTTGCATGTTCATTTTTTCTTATAAGATGCTGTGGGGTCATGGCAACTTCTCTGTAGATAGATGAGTCATGCAGTGCATGCGTGTCAAGTAAGGTGCAAAAGGAAGGAAAAGTATCCGGATTAGCACGAGGATCAAAGAATTGTCTTGTTATTGAGGAGTGGTGGACAGCTGTGCTAGGTAGTATGCATAGCACACACCTGGATGCCAGTCCTTTGCTGGACTGTGGGATGCTAGGATATAAGGAAGGCAACTGCTCCCACTTCTTGGCTAGGGGTCAGGTCCTGAAAAGTGTTGGATTCAGCTCGGCTTGTAAGTTCTTGTGACTGCCGGTGTGCGAGCTGGTGGGTCAAGAGTTCAGGCCATGTGCAGCACCTTCTGCATTCTTCTAGGCATTCTCAGGGGAAGAGCCAGGATGCACAGCAAGCACTGCAGCCTGAACACAGGCCTGGGAAGAGGTGCAACTACAGAAAGGGAGATTGGTTTGACGCTATACAAAGTTGAAGGTAAACTAAGTACTGGTATTTGGGCCGGCAGAGTATCTTGGGTTTGGGGAGCAGGTGGTAGTTTGCCTTCAGGTTACTGGAGTGCCCACAGTGCCAAAGGATTTCCTGTCTCTCACCTATCTGATACTTCCTTTTGTTATCTCATTGTTTCTGACTTTGTTTTTCAGAAAAACTGTGATTCAAGAAAGCCATCATGAAAGGTGAGGAAGTTCGGCAGAGGAGAAAAGAGGGCAGGTCTAGGAATGGAGAGCGATCCAGGCACAAAGGAAAGAGCAAGGGTAAACACAGAGAGAGCCGACTTGGCAGCCAGGAAGCAGAGGATGTCTCTCTGCATGCACAGCAGAAGCTGCTGGCTGAGGAGAAAGCGGCCATGGCAAAGTCACAGGAAGAGTCAGCCATCTCAATTTGCCTTCAAGTGCTCCTGCCATACCTCCTAGCTGGGCTTGGCATGGTCTTGGCAGGCATGGTTTTGGATTATGTTCAGGTAAGGGAAAGAAACTCATCTGACATACCTGATATGGGAGAAGTGGGGGGCTTTCCTTCAGAGGCAGGGGATGGCATAGTAAGGGAGGATTTGCAGCAGTTTCCTATGCCGGCATGACCCTCAAAGCCAGCTATTATGTACTGTGCAGCTCTCAAAAGACAACATGTGGTGCTTTTCTGGCACCTTTCCTGCTCTGGATAAAAAAGAGAACATGGTACTAAAGAGTACCTGAAGGATGATTAGGAGCATGCAGTCCTGTGCAGAGATCTCCCTTTGGTCCTGGGAAGAGGGTGGGTGAGAGCAGCCCCAAGGCTGGGGTGGCACAGTGCTGTGCTGCAGCAGGCAGAGTAGTGATACCACTCACAGATCTAGCTCTGGACTGTCCTGCATCCACTGCTTCCTTGCACAAGGCGTCAGCCCAGCAGTGTTAACACTTCATACAACAGCTCAGCCCTGCCTGTGCACCGTGTCCTTTTATAAGGCCTCATAGCAGATGACTTGAATCCTTTAAGTCCCATTTCTGATTCTGTGATGGTCAGGGTGAGACATTTCCTCCTATGGTCCAGCAATACAAACCTTTAAGTCAGTTGTCAGCACCTAATTTTAGACAGTTTAAAGCTGCAGTTAATTTCCAGATTCTAAATTGCCGTGCCTCTGCAGTCTGGGTTACTCTCACTGCATGCCTTTTTGTTAACCTTGTTATTTGACTAACTAGCTGTGAGGTCAACTACCCTGACCTATCTGATACAGTGACACTGAAACTACTGTGCTTACATTGACAGCTCTCACAAATCTGGAGCTGTGTTCCTTTGTCATTAACCCAGGGGCTGATCTCCCTGAGCTAGAAGAGCTATAAAGGCTTAGGAGTGACACAGTATCCTTAACTGAACTTAGCATGTACTTAGAACCCAGCAGAATGTCTAGTCAGATCACAGAACACCAGGCAAATCCAGAACCCAGTGTCAAACCACTTTTTGTCTCCTTAGACATTATTCCCAAGAGTCTTGAACACTGAAGAGCCACTTTGTTTTGTTTTTTTTGACTTTTTAGTCCTGCCTATTCCTATGGATCTCTGACATTAAATGTATGTTTCTTCCTACTGGGAGTTATTAAAGTGTGAAATGGATTGCAGATGGGTTTATGATGTTGGAGGAGAACTTTTCTTTCAATGTTTCTTCCCTGGGAGGTTTTTTTTTCCTAGGAAGAACTGAGCCACTAGTATAAACAGAATGTAAGGCAAACCTCATTCTCCTCTGAAACTGCAAAAGTCTGGTTTCTGTTTTTGCAAGTAAAGAGCTCACTAAAAGCTATCATGTTAGTGCTTGAAGTATGGGAAATCAACCCATGCAACATCTCATAGGAAACCTGGCTTCTGGCAATTAGCACAGCAGCTGTTCGTGCATGAGTATGGGCTGCTTGAGCACATCTCATCATGGACTTGTTGCTGCCCTTCCTTCCTGAGCCAGTCCTGACCTTTGCTTGGCTGCTGCTGCTGTTACTGTGGGACAGCAGTGGATCCCTGAGAGTCCTTGGGTCCCAGGCACTCTCCATCTGCCTGCTTTCCATCTCTCCACACAAGTTCTCTTCTCTGCCCTTTCTTAAAGTGGGGAAGAGAAGAGCAAGGTTAGAAACAAAAATACACTGCTTGACGTAGCAGCGAGCTCAGTCAGGAGTAGCAGTGCTCGAGCAACTGGGACGTGCAGTCCCTGAAAAACATCATCCTCCCGTGAGTCCATGGTGTTGGAACAGAGCTGCCTGTTGCTCACACTGCCACGGTCTGAGAGCATTCACTGGCATTTCTGTCTCTTCTTGGCAGAGATGACAGGGTACGTCTGAAACTGTGCTCTCAGACACTTGCCATCTTTCTGTTCTGTTTTTTGTACTGTGCCAGTGGATGGAGGCCCTAGATCAGGGTCAGGACTCACCGAAGAGACTGTTTCTGCTTTGACTCCTCTAGGACAGTGCTACTCGTTGACTAGCTGGCAGCACAGTGCACCTCCCCAGGTTTTGCCATCTTGAGTGGTACAGCCATGAGCTGTTGGGGATTTATTTTCATTTTTTCACTAGCTAGTTACAATCTTTTTCCCACTGTTGAGCAATGCTGTCTTTCTTCTCAAACCTGCTGTATCTTTTCTGAACAAATAAGGTATATTTCTCTGCCAGGAAAATGTGATGCATCTCTCTGCTGACAAATATGGTGTGGCTCTTTATCAGAGGCTCCTTAAATGCATAATGAAAGGACCCAGTGTACATACATGGGTCACCTGAACCAATTACCTTCTCTGCATACTGATTTATTGGTTGAGGGCTTTTTATGGTGCTTGCTTAGAAGGAGAGAGGTAGAGCGTGATTAAACTCATAAACCCTGTCAGGCTGACGCTTTAGTACAGGATGTGTTGTTGCTGTGTTTTTTAATGTCATTTGAGTCATTTAGGCTCATTGATATTTCCTTTACATTAATGTTTCTGCCTGTCATCAACCCCGTTGGGTGATACAGTGACATATGGGACTAGGTAGGCACATTATTAGAACTTGAAAACCTATGGTAGTTGTCCAGAAATTGTCTTTTATTTCCTTGAAGCCTCTGTGAATGACTAACCAGAACTGGGTCTTCATACTGTCATTTCTCTCTTCCCAGCTGGTATAAAGACATTGGGTCATGTGTGGATATTACAGGATTTTTATTAACCTCCCTCTTCCAGCTATTGTGGGACTTTTTTTCCAATTAGATTAGCTGAAATGTACTCTCCTGTTAGCTTTCAGCTAACTGGACTATTGTTAGGTGGTGGAGACACATGTACATACCAAGGCAGCAGAGGGTGGAGAAGGTTTTAGGGGCTGTACCAAAATAACAGCCTAGAAAGCAGCAAAGGACAGAGCCTCTGTAGCTTGGGTTTGTTTTCCACCCTGCCATGCTTCCAAGGAGATCTGCTCTGTCACCTCAGCCCGTTAGGCTCCGTGCTTTGGTTTGTGTGAATTCAGACCAAAGAAATGCTGTCTAAATGGCTGAGAGCTTCCTCAGTTCCCTATTTAGCTGCAAGCAGGTCATGTTCTCTCCAGCTCCCCCACAATGCTGGGGACCCTGTCACAAGGACAGAGTCCACCAGCCATTAGCCTTTTTCTCTCTGCAGAGAGTGTGAGGGAAGGGGTTGATCCATCCTAAATTGTGGTTTTTAGAGATTTTTGACCCTCTGATTCAATTAGTTTACCCAGATTAATTATTAAAAAGGAGCCCCAGCAAAACACCATGACTCTTTTCCCTACATCCTTGACTTTGAGCTGAAGTCTTTACAGAGCAGGATACATTTTTTTTGGCTATATGTAGCCATGATGTAGCTCTGTTTTTTGACCTTGTATCAGCTGCTTAACCATGAAGCCTCTGGGGTGAGACCCGTCTCTCAAAGACAGTACCTTCCCGGGAGCATGCAGGAGCAGCGTGCTTCACTTTAGAACCGGAAGGGAGACCAGCTCACAGCATGCCCTTTCTTCCTTGCCTGTCGTGCTGAGAGATTATGGAGCTACCTTAAATAGGCTCCGGCTATGACTCTTATCTTGGCCTTTGCAAACTAGCAGAAAGTTGAAGTGATGACAGCAGATAAGGGTGTTCGCTTTTGAAGCTTATTGGCTGGTTCTCTGAACTTTTTTCCCGCTGGGAGCCAGTCATTCAGAGGTACAGCTGGCACAGCCCGATTGTTCTGTCCCGCGGAGACCACGGAGCGGACACGAGGGGCCGGGGTCTAGAAGGGCAGATCTTGTGTCACCAGCCGGCTCAGCTGTGTCACCTGCCCGGGGGTGAGACCTGAGTAATGCCGTCAGCTGAGAGAAACGTGGGCTCGTGCTTTCCTTGACCTTTCTTCACCTTGGAGAAGTGCAGAATGGATCGTGGTTGGTAACTCCCCACCTCCTCGGCCTCGGGACACTGAGGAAAGTTCAGCAGTGCTTGCAGTGGGAGCGAGGGAGCTGGGCTGGTTTGCAGCAGGCTTACACATTAAACCATCGTATCAGACGCACACTGTGCTCTGACAAGAAGTGTAACCCGAGGAGAAAGGACACCAGTGTGTTTGAGCACGCTGAGGGATTCTTGTATGACCTGTCACTCTTTCAGTGCTGTAGCCCGAGCAGGTCTTACTGGTTTTTACTGAAGTGGTGGGAGCTGAATGGGGTGTGGGCTCGTTTCTATTCATCCACAGCCATCTCTGCAATCTTCTCTTCTCTTTTTTAATTCCCCCCTGGATATAAATCAGAGAAATTGTGTCCGTCAAGTTTGCTGCCACCTGGGCTCAACCCAGCTGAACCAATTTTGGAGGATACCCTTGCTGCAATCGTCTGGACGTGCTCCTAGGAGGAGAAGAAACTAAAGCTATTTGGCATCGTTGCTGTAGTTTGAAGAAAAACATTCCTTCTGACTCTGAAGAGAGCTGCAAGGAGGATCTGTGTGATGTCCTGATCTCCCTCCATTTTCCTGCTGAGCATGGGGTAACAGTGTGTGACCATGGTGGTCACCCAGTTACAGTTGGAACTGTGCTTCCATGGCAAGAAGCTGAGAGGTTTCACCTGCAAGTTGACCAGGTCAGCCAGTGGATTTCTCCCAGAGACTTCATTCTCCATTGCCTCCCAGATTTTTGTGCCGTTCCTTCTGGCTGGCTTGGGAATGGTAGCTGCTGGCCTCTTGATGGATGTTGTTCAAGTAGGTACCTGTGATTAGGCAACTTGTGGTGAGAGGGTGGGCTAAGGCTCTGACCTTGAGTATTTGTGCTTGTTTGTTTTTAGTGAGTGCGGTCCTAGCAGCCAGTCAGTAGTGTGGCTGTAGGCTTTTGCTGTGCTAGAGGGACATTATCCATCTCCTTTAGAGCAGTAGCTGGGCTCCTTGGAATGTGGGATAGTGGTTTTCGGACTGGCTGCCTAACACTGTGCTGGATGCGTTAGGCTGGGTGCTCCCTTTTCTGTATTGAGCTAAACACTTTGGGAAAGACTCCTGTGAAGCAACTGGATCAGACTGCAGTGTATTCTTCTGTTGCATGATATCATTCTTTCCTTCAAAAATTACTGATAAGGAGATCTAGGTCAGGGTTGTTACTAACTACCTGTTTTACTTAGAGGCAAGTTCATGCTTTCAGTTCTTTGGAAACAACCTAATGTAATCTTTGATCTAGAAGGCATTTAGGTACTGTGGTGAGAGGCATGCCACCATAAAATGATTAGCATTGCCTACAAACTGTGTGCTTCTTGGGCACTTTCTGAGGTTGGTATTCTAAATCCACTGACTTCCAAGGAGTTCTGCTGCATTTACACCATTGTGCCCACAACCAGGATCTATCCCATCCATCTTTCCTTTGTACCAGTGGCACAAATAGAAATGCAGAATTTGATCTAGTTTGGGCATCTCACGCCAGTGGATTTACAAATCAAAAGGCTGGCAGAGTTTCCCAAGGATATATCCTGCACTCTGAGCTCACTGGAGTACATTGGATTCTCTGGCATTAATACCACAGGAGGAGCTAAATATGGATACTTGAATGTTTGGAAAGACAATACCTTGCTTGTTTTTTTTCTTGCACTGGAAGAAACAAAGAAGGCAGAGAAGTTCAATTAAAGGGAGCACAAGGAATATCAAAGAAGGGTTAACTGGAGTGGCACAGGCTGTTGCTGTGCTGTGTTTGTCATCTCCACCTTGTGCCGTGCTTAGGCACAGACCTGTCTTGCAGCATTACAGAAGTTCTCAACCTACCCAAGATGTTATGTTAATAGTTAGCAGTTGTCTCAGAGAAGGAGAAAGACAGAACATACCCACTCCGTACCTTGGAGTGAATAGGTCTTTGTCTGGAAGAATTCAATTCACTTGCTAAGACCTGGGCTGTGTTCAAAAATGTAACTGTATCCAAACTGATGGAAAACACAAGCCATGCATGTGTACATTGCACCTGTCCTTTAAATAACAACGTGCAACCCAGTTTGTGTATTTGCTAGACTCCTAGAAATGGGGTCAGGCATGAAGCACAACCACAGGAAGTGCATTTTTTGGTGAACTGTGTTGAAATAGAAGCCGTCAGTCCATGGGTTCAGCTCCTAGAAGAGGGAGCCCAGTGCACTGAGAGTCACAACTGGCACAGGAGAGGTGTTACTGAGGTGAGCTGCCATGGTATCAACAACCCCATAGCTAGAAACAAAACCAGAAGCTGGGAGAATGCAGAGATCTTAGCCTTTAAAGGTTTGGGATATTCTTCTGTGCTTCTTTGTCTTTGAGCTGTTTATTTTCAACTTCCTGCAAGTGTGAGAGCTGAAACAGTCCTGTCCAACTAAAACCTGACGCTAAGTTTGTTTGCTTGAGGCCAGGTACCATAAGACTCACACTGCCAGTCATGAGGGCTCACATACTGAAACTACAGGTTTTTCAAGTCCAGGAGTCTGTGATTTGCCCATTTTCTAGTGGTTCCTCTGGCTGAGGAATGTTGTGCCCTATTTGTAGTGACTGCAAAACATTCCTAGGAAACCCTGTGTCTGCCTTGGACAGGGAGATATATGGGCAAGCTCAAGGATGGTATCTAGAGCATAGATAATACGGAGTTTAGTCCTGCTGCCTTTCTTTTATTACATACAAAATATCTTGAAATAACTTGGTTCTGTGTTGTGAGTCTAGCTGATGCTGTCTTTTCCAGGGCTGATATTGCTGTAAAGACAACAAAGTAGAAATTGCTCATTCTTCAAACTTCTCAGGATTTTAGCAGTTTCTGATGTGCCCTGGGATGAAACCAGCAACTGCTCATGTTACTATTTAAAAGAAAAGTCAATGAAAGAGATTTATCTAGCCCAGTTGACACTAAGGCTCAAACCTGGGTCCCCCATGCTGTAGGAAAGGGATGCCCAAAGAAGTAGATGTTTTCCATTTTCTCTTCCTGTGTGTGCAGGTGATGCAGCCTCTTTGCAGGGCTGATAGCATGGTGCAGGTTTTTCCTTTCTGGACTTTTCTGCCTCTGCTCCAGTGATCCTTGGCCAGCTGGTCCATCTGGATTCTGGGCTGGCAGGCATTGCTGGAGACCTTGAAGGGCCCTGCCAGTATTTGGCCCACTCTTTTACAGTAAGGTGAGGAATCAGATTGAAGCTGGACAGCCAGATTTCAAACCAGAGAATTCAGGAGGAAAGCTTCCCTTTTGTTTTCCCTTTCCATGCCACTGGAGTGGGACACAGTCCAAATAAAAGTCACAGACATAAGATATCTCTGTCCTTTGTTGGCAAAAAACCATGAGATGATTAGCTTTGTAAAAGATTTTGAATTGGCTTGCTTGTTGTACTCCAGGATATTTTGATCTTTCTGTTGACTTGTTCAGAGCAACAGAAAACCTCTGAGGCTTCTGAGCTGCTGCCATGGGAGATGGATGTCCTGGGGAGGTAACAGGACATGTTTGGGTCTGTGAGGACAGTGTGAGGAGCTCCAGCAGGGCTGCACTGTGGCTGGGGAGGCTGGCTCAGTGCATCCATCATAACCTCTCTTCCTCTGAGGGACCCCACAAGCAGATCCAGCCACCATGGTAGGTCACGGGGTTAACCAAGTTTCTTCAGAGCTGAGTTTTAGGGCTGAAATTCCATTATGAAAATGTGAAGTGGGAAAGAGTCTCTTTCTGGCTCTGCAAACCTCTGTGGGTTTGCAATGTTGCATGGAATGTTTTTGTTCTTTCTAGGCCAGTTTTCATCTCAAAGGACAGAGACATTTCCTAGACTTTGTTCAGGTGTCTTCATTCAGGTCGTTCCTTGCCTGCATGGATCCAAACTGCCCCACTCACCCACTCCTCCAGCTGACAGTCCTGCAAGTTGATGGCACGGGCATCATCTGTTTATTCTATATTTCTGCAGTCACTAACACAATGGAGTCCTGGATGCTGTGGTATAAATCATTATGAATCTGTCCTTAGGCTCTTGGTGAATCACTAATGAGACTCAAATAGAGGCAATTAAGTCAGCTTTTTTTTATTAGCACAGTTGTGTGATTATTAATTGTTCAGAGCTTTTAGGTGTAATTATATGTAAGGCAGAATCCCACAAAATCATACCTCATATGCTGAAACTTCTGTTCTGATGGCTTGAGACCTGAAAAATCTATTGTGTCATAAGGATTGGAGCTTACCTAGGTATACCAAAATCGTATTTCCCAAAGGGGCAGGGACAGAAAATACAAACAGTTGAGTTTTCCTGTTGCTTTCTATTTTTGTCTTTTATGTTCAAAATATGCAAGGTCTTAAGTATGAATTTCTGCATGCCTCTGTGCTTTAAATGATTGGGGGGTTTTACGTTGTGACTGTGAAGTCTGTTTTTTCTCCTCTTTCTTTTGAGAGTGTCAAAGTTATGTTTGGATCTTTATTCTTAATTGGAGAGGAGAGAGTGGGATATGAATCTTTAAAAGAGATGTCTGCCCCTAGCTTTTCTCACGTATTTAAGTTCCATGTTAACAGATTTAAACAAAACTGTGGTATGTCAAATAAGAGGACTATTTTAGTGTTGTTGATCGTTTACACAGCAGTAACGTACCTTTAACATTTTGAAACGTGCCTGTTTCCAGGTTGCCACTGCCAGGAAAAGTGCCTTTTTTATATTGATAATAACGTTTTGCCTGTTATCTGCACTTCTGAGAGGTGCCTCCCTGGCTCAGCCCCAATTTCATTCATCCTGACTGAGAAGGAAGCTGTGAGGTCTTCCCAGCAGATAGACACCACCACCTTCCCACAGCTTCCTGTGGCACAGCCAGAGAAAAACACCAAGCTGTTACACCCTGTATATATTTCCTAACAGGCTGGCAGCTGAAAGTGTCAACATTTATTGAGTCTGTCCAACCACCTGGATATTCAGGTTTATAGAATCCCAGTGGATGTGAAAAAGGTGGGTAGGGCTGTGTGGTTTGTTTTGTCCTCTAGTGCCAGAATTCAGGACCACCACGGGTACTAGCCAGTGACAAGTTGGAAATAAGGAACAAATTGATCCTTCACATGATGCGTAGCTAAACCATGGAAATTTTTGCCACAGGATGGCACATGGGTTGGAGGGGGGAGTTTGGATGAGGACCTGAAAGAGAAATGCTTTCAACACTGGTAAGTGTGCAGAAAACCCCCACCGGCTCAGTACCCTGTGGCAGATAGTCATAGTCTGGAAAGTACACAGGAAAATTATCCCATTTACTTGTCATTTTTGTAGATTCTTGTATTATACACCTGAATTTGATTATTGGCAGAGCTAAGGATGGGTTAGATGGACCTTTGACCTGACTCGTTGCAGCTGCCCTTTTTTCCTTGTATTCCGCTCTCAGATGTTGGGCTCGTTACTTTTCCTTCATGCTGAGCTGCCCCATTCTGTGATTTCATCCTGATTTAAACCTCTCTGGCTACAGCAGGACTTTGCCAACACCCTTGAAAGCACGGAGGAGGAATGAATTACATTCCAAGGCACTGTATGGAACAGAAATTAGAGAAGACATGTCAGTCAACAAAGTTTCTTAAGCTTTCAGATTGTCTGTGGTGTTACAGCTGATTCAACAGCTTTGTACAGTTCAGCTTCAGAGGAGCAACAACAGTCAAGATATTGGCCCAGCAGTTTGGCTTATGAGATATCTTAATTCAAAACCTTTTTCCAGCTGTACTGGGAATGTACTTGTTAATAGGAAGATTTAGGAAGTGCCTGTGGAGAAGAGATGCAAAAATCTCGTTCCCTCCCACCACCAGTCTTTGATGCTTGACTCCAAGTTTGGTAAGAAAAGACAGACACAACTTCTTGTTGTTAGATCATTTTCCAGATCTTTGTTCTTATGAGTTTGGTTAGCAGTAGAGGTTCCTGTATCTAGTGTCAGTGCAAATGATGGAGAACATGCTCTATTTTGTCTGGCTTGTGAACCTTAATTATTTTTCATGTTGTTCTTAGCTAATGCTAAAGGCGTATTTTAATTTGTGAGTTTCCAAAATCTTCTGCTGTCCCCAGAAAGAAAAATCCTTCCCCATTAGGGTAGTGCTTTGTTGCGCATGAGGTGAGAGAGAATACTGGAAGCTGAAAATTCCTTCCTTCTCTCCCAAAATGCAAACCACAAAATGCATCAGGGCAGCATCTGCCCCCGTGTGCACAGGATACCTGGAGGTGGTGAGACGAGAACCTGCTTCCCTGGGGTGCCACAGCATTGCACTGGTCAGCAGCACAAACTGAGGTCATTGCCTTTGTTTGCTTCCAGCACTGGGATGTGTTTCGGGCAATTACAGAAGTGTTTATCCTGGTTCCTGCCTTGGTTGGCCTGAAGGGTAATCTGGAGATGACGCTGGCATCCAGGCTCTCCACTGCTGTGAGTGTTAATGAGCTGGTGGGGGGTGTGGGGAGAGGGTGATTAGCAGGAGACATCAGGAGATTCTCCATTTATATAATCACACTGTGTATGAGAGATGCCCTTTTCTGCTAAGTAGAAACTAGTGGGGTGTGAGCGTTAAAATAATGTGTTTGCCCTCATTTTGTAACTGGAACAGAGAATTTCCATCTGCACTTTGAAGGTGAATTAATCCCTGGGTGGCCACTTGCTGATATCTGGGGCCCTGTGACACATGAAGGAGACAAAGCCAGGGCTCCACAGCTGTCAGCTGCAGTACTGGATTGCTTTTCTGTGGGTATCCATCCTTAAGGGCTTCCCAGCAATCCTGCCTCTGGGGGAGCCTACCGAGGCTTCTTGGAACCTGCAGCAGCTTTTGCTACTCTGTATTTGATCTCTTCTATCGCCCTCAGCAATTTTGTTTACTTTGGCCTCTTTTTATTACGCCTCAGGAGAAACTGTAGCTTACCAGAGAAATTTAGGGGGAACAAAGGACAAAAAATGGTTTATTTTGTTCAGCCTTTTTCTCTGTGCGGGATGTGGTGGATATGCCCACTCCACCTTTAGCTGGGTGCCCTGCAACACCTCTGCACCTCCAGTGTGAGCCTCTGATGCCCCTGGGACACTGGGCTGGGGCATGGTGGAGAAGTGTCAAGAAGGGAGGGTAGGGAAGGCTGGGAGATGGTGACCTGCATTTGCATCTCTCTAACAGCCCCTTTCCCCCAGGGACCGGGTGAAACTGCCTTCAGCAGCCACCTGTACCACAGAAACAGCTTTTCAGGATGTCTCTCTTGATTCCTAGGCTAACACTGGACAGATGGATGATGTCCAGAAGCAATGGAAAATGGCCACCTGCAATTTAGCCCTTATCCAGGTAAGTCACTTCAGCTGGGAGATGAAAAAGTCTCTTTTCTCTTGCTATGCTGCAGACCAGCAGCATCTGTTCCAGCAGTGCTGAATGCAGAGCTGGTGATTTGGGGCAGGTATCCTCAACACAGGCAAGCAGAGCCAGGACTTGACCTCCAGTAAAGCTCTGTGTGGCCCCAGAGCTTGTAGTTTAGCTGTAAAACACATCTAGACATTCACTGCCTTTGTGGACAAACTGAAATAATAAAACTCCTTTTGTACTGGGAGCTATGGCACAATCCCTGTTTCAAAGCAGCCCCTGGACAGGCAGTGTTTGGAAATCAGCCTTGGGCAGGAGGGGAGAGATGGGAGGAATTGCCTCTTGTAGCTCCTTCTGCTTTTTAAAATCCAGGAACCAGCCCAGAGTTTGCACATGGCAAGACCACAGGGCTTGTGACATGTGTCTGTGTGCTTTCCCTTATCTCCCTCCACAGCTCCCAGGCTCCTAGGAGTGCAGTGCTGATGGGGACCCCATTTTTGTGCTGACCAGGGCTATTATTCCTTTGCTGATGGACACAGTGTCCTTTGCTGAAGTGTTATCTGCTCTTTGCAGGCCCACAGAGTTTTTCTCCAAACTTTGTCAAGATTTCTTTTTTGGTCTAGTGGAGCTTTGCAGGGATGCTGTTTAAATACGTAAACAATCAGCATCTGTGCCGGGCTTTGCCCTCCAAGCTGTATGGCAGTGCTGCCGTCATGTGGAGCCAGGGCTGCCAGGGAGCAGATGTGGGCGAGTGCTCACCAGCTGTCCTTTGGTCCCCAGGTCCAGGCCACTGTGGTGGGACTTCTGGCTGCCGTTGCTGCTGTGATCCTGGGAGCCATCTCCAAGGGCTCTGTGGAGCTGAGCCAGGCTGCTGTGCTGTGTGCCAGCAGTGTGACCACAGCCTTCATAGCTGCACTTTCCCTTGGTGAGTGGTTCTGGTTCCTCACATCAAACATGCAGCCCTCAGGTGGGGAATGAACTGTCCCTGTCACCAGGGAGGCCCAGCTGGCATCCCTCTGGTCTGGCAGAGGGAGGAGGGGTGCAGGGAGCTGTGTCTGCTGCTTTCCTCCTCTGCGGCCTGCCTTTGCTTCTCTTCCCCCATGATCTGTTGTTCACTGGGCCCTCAGCATCCACAGGCAGCAATCAAAATGTCCTTCACCTGACACATGAAAAATGCCACATGCTGTGCATGGGTGTACACACACACACCCCACTCCATGTCCCTTGGGTGCCACATGAGCCATCTACACTGGCCCTTTCCCAAGGGAGGGTGAAATAGTGTCAGCCAGGGAATGGGGGGTTAGCAGACAAATCCAGACCACGCTCGAGATGGACTTGGGTCACCCCATACCCTGAGCAGGGTTGCGGCCAGCGCTGTGGTTTGCCTGCTGTGAGCTGGGAACCAGGCAGTGGTTCCCTACCCAGAGTCTCCCCTGGTGGGCTGGACAGTAGGAGCTGTTCTGAGTGGCCTGAAGATCTCCAGTTTGTAGGTCTGCCATACGAGGGCAGCATGATACCCTGAATAGAGGCAGCTGGTACATCGGATAGAGCGAGTTTTCTAAATGAAAGGGACAAGTTAGAACAAGTGCATGTCCCGAAGCTGGAGTCAAAGGGTGATTGTAGATGCCTTTAATGAAAAAGTTGGGACGAGGCAGTTGTTAAAAACCAGCAGCTCAGCTTTTAATTGCTCTTCCCTGCAATCTCCCTGCTTGGTGTGGTACAGAGAGGCTTTGCTGCTGTACTGTCTCAGGTTTGCTGCTGACATTAGGTTTTCCCTGGACAGAGGCCTGTGTGTGGGTGTGCACGACGGGAAGCTGCTATCATTATGGCCAGGGAGGGAAGCAGCATGAACTGTGCTGCGGGGAGGGGAGTGTGGGTGTCTGGGAGGGCCGCTGTGGAAATGTCATGTTGTGTGAGAATGTGTTTTTGTATGAGGGATGTAGTATCAGGGAAGGTGCACATGTGGCATTTCTTGGGGTAGAGCTGATGCTCCAGTGCATGCTCAGCTTTGGAGGGGCTGTGTAGATGGGCACAGAGGGGTGGTGAGCTGGAGGGAATCACCATTTCTCAGGCTTCCTTTGTTGCAGCCTGTCAGCCATGCAAGGACTTTGAAGAGATTTCTTATGTCTTGTCTCAAGGCTGCCCTTGCTACTTACACAGCAGTGGGGCCTGGCCAGGCAGGGCTTATTCCAGGTGCTTCTTCCACAGGCTTATGAGAGATGTGATAGCTGAAGGATTCCCACATGTTCATCAGGGTTTGGGGTTTGTGCTCCTTAACTTACCTGGGCAAGCAAAACTTCCCTGCTCCCCAGCAATGCTGAAAAGCAGCTCAATATTCCACATGCACCTCAGAGGACAAGGGAAGAGATGTGGGCCACCTCTACAACCCCTTGGCTCTGGAGCTGTTCACAGCATCAAATCCACCCTGTGCAAATTAAAGCAGCCCCAAAGACTCTGGGACATGAGGACTCAGTCTGATGGCTGGGCTGAAAGGCTAATGCCGGCTGCTGTAAGGAAGCTCATTGCTCCTTGGCAATTCAGACTTTGAGAAATTTTGGTCTAATATGGAAAATATCTTTGTGCTGTGGAATCCAGAGGAGGGGATGGCACGAGGAGGCTGCTGCATGCCTGCTGTGTGCTTATCTATGAGTGTGCTCCGTGCCTGGTCCTGCTTCAAGGCAGCAAAGATTAGGCTGCTCAGGAGGGGAGCTCCTACATTTGGGCTGCCTGCTGGTATCTCCTTTGATCCCTGGAATTTGCTTTTGTGCCTCTGGGCCCTTGGTGCAGTTCATAAGGGCAGAGTCATGCCCTTCAGGTTGGTGAAAGCAAGAGGACAAATTCCTGGGGTGTCCAGTCTGCAGCTGCATGGTGCTGCTGTGGGTAATGTGCTTCTTGCTTCTCTTAGACCCCCACATCCCTCTGGGAACCTGAACAGCAGCTCTGGGGTGAAACACAGCAGAATGCTTTCTCTGATGCCTGCTCTGTGTCTTCTCTAGGTCTGGTGATGATTGGCGTGATCATCGGAGCAAGGAAAGTTGGGATCAATCCAGACAATGTCGCCACACCCATAGCAGCAAGCCTTGGAGATTTGATAACCCTTTCCCTCCTGGCAGGAATCAGCAGTACGCTCTTCAAATACATAGGTACAGTGTTCAGCAGGCAATTGCAGCTCAGCAAGGGAGCTCACAAATCCTTGTGAAATTACACGGGCTGCCTAAGCATTTCTGGTGTTTTTCAGAACAGAGGCTGTCATGCCACTGGGGTAAAAAAATGACCAAAGAGGCTTTTTCCTGACTCCCTTTTAGTAATGAACTGGAAGGCAGAGCCTAATAAACACAACTGGGATTTGTCAAAGAAATGACCAGCATGTATTGTGCAGCTTTGGAACAGAAGGCTGACATATGTGACATCGACTCTGTTCCTGGATCTGTCACTAGCCAAGCAAAACTACTTCCTGTGCATGGGTAATAGCAGGTCCTTCTTCACAAGGCAGTTTCAGGTTTTTGGCACTTGTAGAATATTCTTGTATCCTCTCCCACGGAGAGTCATGGATAAACAAGCTATCCAGTTGGAGGGAAGCAGTCTGCAGTGTTTTGTGTTTGCGGGACTCTGAGTAGGAGTTGTGGCTCTGGGGTTAGCTGTGCTTCTGGTTGCCGAAGACTTGGGCACCTCCTGACACTCAGAAGCTCAAAACATTGGTGATATATGTCTAACTGTTGCTTTTAAAGTGCTAAGCTACTTACTGTGAGCCTAACCTAGAAAAGAGCTGGGAAAATAAAAAAATCCAGCAAACACTATACCATTTGAAACCCAAACTGTTGCTTCAGACAGTGAGCAGAAGCAGTGAGGCAGCTGTTCTCAGTTTGCATAACTCATTCCATGTGCAAGCATAAGTGAGGGAGTGAAGGAGCACACACTGCAGGGAGAGGCCTATGAATCGCTTCCATCCAGTCCTCCTTGAGCTTCAGAGGTGCTTTTTTTTTTAATAGGATTTTTCCATGATGCCATCGCACCTGCCTCTGTAAAGCTAATCTGTCTTTCAGTTGCTATGCTTCTGATGATATCTCCCAGGGAGCACAGGGCAGAACAACGTGATAACCTCTATGGCTGTGACCAGAGAGCATTTGTGGGGTTCCAGAGTAGTTTAAAGAGCCTCTTGAGATGGAAAATAGTCAGCACACGGACACCAAGTCAGTGGGAGCATGAAGCGAAGCAGGTAGGAGGGTGGCACTGCTGATGGTGCTTGAACAAATCCATTTCCCTCCCCAATGTGTAGTAAGGTACAGGTCACACTCTAAAAACTTCTGGATCCTACCAAAATGTATATATATCCTTCAAAAATACTGATGAGTCTGTAAAGTTTGAAGTACTGTGTTCCACCTGATCGGCACCATCTCCTTCTGCAGAATATCCTCTTGCCAAAGAAGATTCTCAGTTTTTTAAAAATTGACTCTGGTCCTTCTCAGTCCTGCATAATGGAGATACAAACTGTGCCAAAGGGTTTCAGTTGGCTTATGGGCTGCCTGTGAGAGAATGTGGCAGAACTGGAATGGGGAGCCTGAAGACCATTCATCCTACCAGGAGTCTTTCTGCAGGCTCTGATAAGGTCTGATAGACTCCAGTGCTCTGTGTCTGCATTATTCAAGAAGGAATTAAATGCTGGAAACAGCAAGGGGTGTGGTTAAGAGACCCAGTACAGCAGCTAAGTCTGTCATACAACCCACCTGTCTGGGATGACTCCAGGGGGTAAAGTGCACTGACAAAACTCTTAACTCCCCAGGAGTTGCATTTCAGTGCCCACTGAAGCCACTCATAAAGAGCTGCACCTCTTTGTGTAAGAGCCTTTGATTCACAGAAGATGCCATCACGTCAGTGCTGTTGCATCCAGGTAGCCCAAGGCCCTGGCAATGATGTTTTTAAAAATGCACACTTTGAGCTGCTTCATCTCCCAGATTACCTGTAAAGTTGGCGTTACATCCCACTGGCTTTGGCCCCAGCTCAGAGACCAGATGGAGAGCTTTGTCGAAGAAGCATTTTTGTATCAAAAGGGTTGGCATCAGCCCCATTGCTGGAAGGTGTTTCTCATGCTTCTGAGTCATGTTTATTTTCTTTTAGTGCTGCACATCTACTTATTTTTTAATTTCTTTGCTTCTAAGGATCACTCCAAGGCTATGCCTCTGCCGAATGGAAAAAGCACCTAATGGAAACACATGCAAGCTAGCACAAAAGAAACCCCAGATCTTAACTGGCTTATACATGCCAGAGAACATTTGTTCCCATAGAGCAGACCAGCTGCTCAGCAATTCTGCTAGCTTGCCTCCTAAAGTACCTCTTACCTCTTGTTTTAGGTGAAGGTGTGAGCTGTGAGCTGTGCCCTAAGTGGGATACAGCTTCCACACAGGAGTTTCCCCCTTGCCCCACTGCTTGATTTGTACCCTGAAGCCAGAAATTTTGTAACTTTTTGTGTTTCTTACTTGGGGATGAAGTTGGAGAGTTGTTCATCTTCAAATATAACTTGCCTTGAATCCTGCTGATTTTCAAACAGCATCCTCTAGCAGTGATTTTCAGGGATTAATTGTGTATTTCTGTGGTGGAATGAGGTGGTTTTGTGGGGACTATCACGGTTCATGTGATTTTTCATCTAACATAACTCGGTTGGAGCAAGAGTCCTGCTGCCTTTCTTCCCATCTTTGTGCAGTACAATTTTGGCAACCAATGAAGCTACAGGCATTTAATTTGAGATTTCTTTTCCTTGCCAGATGTGAAGTACCTTTCTCCTGTGATCTGTGCTGTCTTCATTGTCATGATCCCTCTCTGGGTTGCTATAGCCAAGCAAAGTCCTTCCCTGGCCGAAGTGCTGAAATCTGGGTGGCAGCCAGTTATCGTTGCCATGAGCATCAGCAGGTAAAGGAGGCACTGCTCCCAGCCCACCGCGGTGTGCACGCTGCAGAGAGACCCCGTGCTCACTTAGAAGGCCATCAAAAGTGACACTGGAAGGGACAGCTGAAGGGTATTTGCCCAGAGCTTCTCAGCCATTGCTGGCTCTCCAGCAGGCTGCGAGACAGCAGATAAGGAGCCCCCAGAGGACTGGAAAAAGCAAATAATTTTCTCACATGCTCATCCAGGCCCCACACAGGTGAAAGACAGGGAACTGAAAGCACAGATGATGATCATCACAAATCGTCAGGCTTCAACCTCAGTCTTACCCAGCTGTAAAGGGAAAATACTGGTAAAATACTGGAAAATACTGGAAATTATGTAGAGCCAGGTAGTTCATTCCTCCTGTGCTACATCTTTCACAACCAGCTGAGATCTGGGAATTTTAAAAAACTGCTAAGGCCAGTATAGGAGCATAACAAAACTTCGTGGGAGGATGATAAAGCTTTCCTAACTACTACCAGTTTTGCTTGGGGGTGGGCAAGGAGGTCCTTCTGAACTCATTATGCCACTCACAAAATCTGTAATGCTTTCTGTTGGTGAAAACTGAAAAAGGAGTACATGGTGAACAGTCCAACCCTGGCAATGGGGAAGATGCAGTAACCCACGTCAGTGTGCTATTTTCACAGTGCAGGAATAATTGCCCTGGGAAAAGATTGATCCACCCTCATTTCCTGTCCTTTTCTTAACAGCATTGGTGGGCTCATCCTGGACAAAACTGTAACTGACCCGAACTTTGAAGGCATGGCAGTTTTCACACCTGTGATTAATGGTAGGTTGGGCTTAGGGGGTTCTATGCATGCTTTTATTTATCCCTCCCCCTCTTCCCAAGGGTTCTGGTATCCACCATTACCCCTACATAGAGATCAATGTTCAAGTCCCTGCTCCCATCATGCGTACAAGTGAAGCTACTGGTCCCCATCACATCCATGCTTATGTTTTGAAGTGTCTCTGGAGCAAAACAGCAGCGAGGACAGAGCTGTGCAAAGAGGTTAACAGCATCTCTGAGAGCTACGTTGACACTTCTCATAACATCAGACCTACTGGGATGTCACAATGAATCCATTTTCCCTTGTTTCCTTCCCTCCACTCAGTAATTTTTTGCTGTGCAATCATTCCCTATACAGATTGTTGATAAACATGACTATATAAGATTATATGTGTATGTATGTAAAAGATTATATATGTGGATTGGATATAATTGGATTTTTATATATATATCTCAACGTATTTTGTGTGTGTTTATATTTATATTTGTATTCACAGTGCTTTTATACACACACCTATCAGTACAAACTGCTGGGGATCCTCATATCACTGAAGATCCACTGGCTTATTTTTCTGCTGTTATAACATTCTTGTAGGATAGGCCATTCCAAGGGAAACCCAGGTTCCCAGGGCAGGCTGGGGCCTCATGTCACCCCCAAAACATGGTGTCCTGTTGCAGGGCCAGAGGGTGTCACCCAGCTGCCACCTTACTGGATCTGCATAAAGACAGCCACCTTGCTGACAAACCCTTTCCAGCATGGTTAGCCAAGGAGCCTGCTTGGGAATATCAACAACCATTTAGCTGAGCAACGACTGGTGCAGACATCGCTCTGTGGGGACAGGTGACCTGTTTGGCAGAGCTGGTGGCAGAGTTATGCAGTGGTCTGTGTCTGCACAGGCAGCTCTTCACTTCGCATGTGCAAAGCATGGCAGTGCATGGCTCAGGTCCCATCCTGAGCTATAATGAGACAGCCTGAGTATTTTCACTTTGATTCCCATCTGGAAAACTCTCACATTTAATGATGATTTCTTCTCCAAGGAAGGGAAAGCATGAGAAGCCTGTAGCATCTGGCTCACCATTATCTTTCCTGTGGCATTTCCACCCTGAAAATACTTAGGGTAGTGGAGGTTTGCTCCACAGATCATTATCCCTCTCTTTTCTACTGGAAAATGTAGCTGCTTTTTCATGTTTGCTAGAATGAATCAGTCTGGAAGGAATTAATTTACTTTGATTCGCGAACATATTTGGGTTCTAATTCATTCTCGTGATTTCTTCTCATTTAACAAGTGTGTTAGGTACCTTCAGACAGACATATAATCACTCTCTGTGGTTTTTGTTGACTTTTAAACAATAATGGTTCTCTGAGTGAGTAAATCCAAGAAGTGGCCATGAGCAGCATCTGCACTGCTTTCCCTAGGTGTTGTTCACAGACTATGTCAAACCAGGTGCAATTACATCCTCTTCAGAGGCCACGTGGTATTTACATCCAGTGCTGGGGAGAAAGGGAAAATGTTTTCAGTAACCAGTCAGAAGGATACAGTTACTGGAGCCTTCCTGATTTTTAAGAGCTGTTCCTGCAAAGTGAAGTACAGCACCACTAGGAATGCAGGGATCAGGTTTTCTCTTTCTCTCACTGCTGCTCTCAGTGGATGCAGATCAACTCACCTTGGGCTAGGTTTTAGACTGATGTTTCCTGGTGAGGCTGGTTTACAGGTTTTCTGTGTTTTGTGCTCACAGGTGTTGGAGGGAATCTGGTCGCCATCCAAGCCAGCCGAATTTCTACATTCCTGCACTTCTGGAGCATGCCTGGAGTTTTGCCGTACAAGATGAGGCAGAATTGGCCCAACCCATGCACCACATTCTTCTCATCAGGTAGACCCTGAACCCTTGGTGTCCATTCTCAAGGCCTGTCCTCACAGACAGCTCCTTTCCCAAGCCTGGCTGGTGAAGGACTAGGTGGGTTTCAAAGGCAGAACTTCCCCCTTCCACAGAGAATGCTCAGATCAGAGAGGAAGCATCTTTGCAGTCAGCAGCATGAACAAAAGGCTTATGGCATATTTGCTCACTGGCATGCAAAGAAAGTGGCCTTCAGGGAGCACTAAAGAAAGTAATTGAAAAAGAATCCTAGATTTGATCTAACAGAAAGTCATTTTAATGGCCAGCCTAGAGCCATCACCTGTGGACAGAGCAGTGAATAGACCATAATCTTGCTGAAAATCAGCAATTCCTCCATCTTCAGCACTGGAAATACTTAAGCATCAGCAAAACTCTATTTTGGGTCTGTTGTCTTTATAGAGTTCCTCTTGATTTTCCCTGTTAGGTTGAGAGTTAGTGCTAGATCAAACTATAAACTGGGAAAATCTGTTGCAGCAAGGCAGAGCAGAAGTTGGGGGAGGCAGAGAGCAGCTGAGAGGAGTGTCTGCAAGAATCAGAGTGGATCAGCATGGAGCACAAAATCTTTGGCATGTAGTTTCAGTGCTAGACAAAGCTGCAGGGCTGATCCTGCAGATGCTTGCCATGTCTGTGTGATCTAGAGAAGGCATTAGCAGTGTGGTTGGTGGGAGGGGACAGCCCCAGGTTTATGCATTAAAACACGCACTGTGTCCTGTCCTCCGCCCATGCTCTCCTGCTGCTGTAACCCCTGTTTCTGTCTCTGTGCTCTGCAGGGGTGAATTCCAAGTCAGCCCGGGTCCTGTTCCTCCTGGTTATCCCAGGGCACCTCGTGTTCCTCTACACCATCCATCTTCTGCAGGGAGGGCACACATCCCTGTCCTTCACCTTTGTGATGTTCTATCTGGCCGCTGCTTTGCTGCAGGTAAACCCCAAAATCTCATCCAAAAGGGACCTATCAGATAACATAAAACCAACATTCTCCAGGTTAAAAAGGAGTCACAGTGAAACATCCAGCAGCAGCCTCTGTTTCCTGTCATCTCAGGTGCGCTTCTACCAAGCATCATGTACCTTCTGTAGGTCCAGTAATACTTCACCCAAATTGCCAGGCTTGGGTTTCCCACATGAGCACGACTGTGCTTTAGGGTGAGTGAGGGATCAGGTGTGAGAGCAGGAACAAATTCTCAACATCCACTGAACTGCAGCGAGTGTGCAGACACACCTTGCACGGAAGTACCTTGTCTTAAAGTGTTCACTCCTTGAGTCTCTAAGCCCCAAGGATTTCTAGACTGCCACTAGTCACCCCAGCAAGGGGCAAGTGAGAAGCAGGGAACTCCAGCCAGCAGGTTTCCCCACCCTTTTTGGAAACTAGTGTCACATATTATGGTGAAAACGTAGAGAATCCCACTGAGCAGGGCCATGTGGGTAAAAAACAAAGGGAAAACCCGGGCCCTGAGCAGTTCTTCTTCAAAAGTAAAAGTTCCTGGTTGGCAATGGGCAGATCATCCGATTTGTCCTGCTTGTTGCCTTTTGCTTTTTTCCCTGCCCGATAAACTTTATTTTTCACTCAGAAATGCATGTGGCTGTTGCCTCAACTCACAGAGGCTCTGACTGCACTTGCCCTTTTAAATCAGTGATTCATTAATTTGCATGGTGAGGTGCCTGACTCTCACTTCGCCTTACAAGCAGCCTTGTGTCTGAGGGTGAATTCCTTGTGTGTGTAAACAATCAGTTTTTCTTGACCTTTGTACAACCCTAAGCCCAGCAGCACAGCCATAGCTGTAAAGGAAAATATTTATTCTTCTCTTTATGCATCGAGGTAACTCCTCGACCAAAGCCAAGCATGAAAATACGAAGAGTAAATGACAGCATAAAGAGAAGCATCCCAGCAACACCACTGACCCCGAAAGATTCCCTTGGAGGCTAGTGGAGGAGAATACACTCAGCCTGGTCCTTTTTTCCCCCTCTGTTATACTTTATAAAGAGAGACAGAAAGAAAGAGGGGTGGGGAAGCTTTGGGTCAGTTGGAGTGCAGTATTCACGCATGGGCAGGGACTCCGCAACATCATGGTAAAGGTGCAAGAAGAAGAAAGCTTTATTGCGTATCTGAAATTCCCTTAAATACCAATGGAAAAACAGGAAATCACCTCATATAAACAAGAATGAGTTCACCTCAGTGTTCCCCAATCACCTGGAATATTTCCTAGACATTGCCTATTATGGTAAAAGGTAAACAATACCTTACAAGGTCACAAACTGCAATTATCACATCTCATAGGGCTGACACTGTCCAGAAACCCACAATCCTCTCTCAGTCCATCCCCGGTGACCTGGCTGTAATCCCAGGATCACCTCCGGGTCTGAGAACCTGCAGCCAACAAGGCCTAATTTCTCTTCCAGCACACAGTGTAGCCCAACATTGGAGGAAGCCCAAAGAGAAAGATCAGAGGCCCAGAAAACATGACCTCAGAGGAGTGACTGAATGGACTGCAGTTAACTAGTCCAAAGTAGAGAGGCTTGAGAAAAATCTGGTTAACAGCCTTTAAACGACCAAATTTCTGTAGAGAGGGACAGAATAACATTTGCTATGTGGTCACTAGGGGAGGAAACATGAAATTGTGGATTTCAAATGGAAAAAGGCAGATTTATGTTAGGCTTTGGGAAAAATAAAAATGGGGAAAAAAGCCATGGGGCTGATTGCTTAGAGTGTGGCATCTCCATCTCTGAGGGTTGTTCAGCACAAGTTAAACAAATTTTCCATCAGGAAAGATGTGATATATTTGATCCTGAATTGAGGAAGACAAATGATCTTTGTAAAACTCTCGAGTTTCCAGCCAGCTTTAGTTTCTGTGATTCTGTTGTTTATTTTACTTCCCCCATCTCTCCTCCTCCCTTTCTCCCAACCCAGCTTGCAGTTTTCACCTTTAGAAATGCTGCCTCAGGCTTTGGTTCCTGATGTGCTGTGGTCTCCCATGGAGGGACCACAGATGTGGGGTGCAAATTCTCTCTCCCTTCTTAATTTAATTAACTAGACAGTCTTTAATCTTTAACTGAAGCATTTTTTTCCTCCATCTGTTTATCAGAATTGGGAATGAAATAATAATTAAAAGAAATCAGAACAAAGATTTTTAAACAGTTGAGATGGAAAAAAAAAGTAATTATTTTATTTTTTTAACATGTCTGCTTGGGATAGCTTTGATGTAAAAACTGCCTCAAACTCCAAGTTGTCCACTGAGACTTTTAGGAAAAACAAAGTAGACATGATCTGAATTTCTACTGGCAAAAAGAAGGATGAACAGAAAAAAGTCTGGCTACAAACTTGTCCTTTGGGGTTGCCTGCATATTTACAGGAACCCTTCCTCTGGTGGAGTGAGTGGGAGCGCTCCCATGCGAGGCATGGGAAGTAGGAACCATGGGAGATGTACCTTTGGGAGATGCTTTTGGTGTGGCCAGGCTCTGGTTTGGGCAGGCGGTGCTGGTGAGCAGTTCAAGCAGGGTCTCCACGCTTGTGGCTGGCAGCAGAGGCCTGTGGCACTGTGGGTAATGCCATGCCAAAGGGTAGGAGCCAGCTGCACCCATCGCATCGCATCGCATCGCATCGCATCCCATCCCATCGCATCCCATCGCATCCCATCGCATCCCATCGCATCGCATCGCATC
>VXBT01012607.1:78290-115389 GCA_013400235.1 Oriolus oriolus
TCCCACTGAGGATCACTGGCTCTCTGAGGAAGGTGTGGACACTCAGTGATCCCTGTTAGCTCTGGTACCCTGGCCATGGCCACATCCCCTTGGCTTTGAGCCGAGGGTTTCTGTGCGTTACCTTGCCGCTGCCTGACAGCAGGGCCTGTCTTGCCTCTCTCAGGTGGGGATCCTGCTCTACGTGGCCGACCTGATCGTGCGCCTGATGTGGAGGAAGGCTCTGGACCCGGATAATTTCTCCATCCCCTACCTCACTGCCCTGGGTGATCTCCTGGGCACTGGATTCCTGGCCATCTGTTTCCGCCTGGTTTGGCTCATCCGCGGCACAGACATGAACCTGGGGAACTGAGGGTCCATGTGCTGCTCTCGTCACTCGTGATGCGGTGCTTTCCTCCGGGACAGCGGGGTTCCTGGCGATCCGCACTGGGTCACCTGGCTGGGCTGGGCTGGGCCTCCCCTGCCACCCCGACACCCCACCTGCCCTCCCCGTCGTGCCTTAAAGCCAGGCTCGCCTGCCCCGAGGAATCAGCACCCACAAACTGATGCCCTTGCAAGCGAGCGAGACAGTTTTAAGAAGCACCCGCTGCTCACGCCTGCACCCGGCAAACAAGGCAACAAGGAGCATTTGGGCCACTGGAAGGAAGGAGCACTTGGGCCGTGGTTTCAGTCCCCAGCACTGACACAGCCCCAAGGCTGCTCCAAAGCCTGCCGAGGCCACTGCGTCTGATCCTGCAAGTGGATGTTGCAGCCCCTCCATCGGACTCTGACTTTCCATGAAGGGAAATTCTTTATTCACCCCACTTTTCTCCTGCTGAATCCCTGGAGTAGGAGAGCAACCAGGTCTTTAAAATTGTCTCCTCTCCATCGCTCAGAGGCTCAAGATCTGAGGCAGTGAGCTGCTGGCTCATGCTCAGCGGGAGGTTATCTAGGGATAACACCTACCTGCCCTGGCAGCATTGCTGGTGTCTGACCAAAAATCTGGTTAGATTGCATTTTGGGGGCAGGAAGGTTTTTTTTTACGGTTTATGAAATGTCCAGTAGTTAAAATGTTTATAGAAACACACACATAAATAAAGTGGGTAAAAAAAAAAAAGTAATGCTGTGGATTTGCGGGTTGCTTTTTTCTTGCCATGACTCTGCCTGTTTCTAGTTCTAACTTGTCAGGTAGAACTTCTTGCTTCTTTCTCATCCATTCAGAGTTGGACAACACAATTTTAATAGGGCTTCAGGAAAATCAGTGTTTCCTAACCAAGAGCTTTTTCCCATGCACGTGTTTCAGGTTAGAATTAAAGCCCATTCCCTCTCCCACAGTCACCATCCACTTGTTGACATTTGCTCTGGGGTGAGTCCAGAAGCTATCTGTGTTGGTCTGGGTGACGATCAGGCACAAGGCTGTGGCCAGTGACTCCTCAGGTCCTGGCTCCAGGGTGGCAATCTGGTGCTACCAGGGACATGTCAGGGAGGCTTTGTGGGGCTGAAAGCAGCCAATTCTCTCTGAAATTGAAGAAGCAATAGAGTCGTCCAGACAATAAGATCCTGGAGAGTCAGGAGTTGAGGACATGGATCAACCTTTGGAAAATGTCACTAGGCCTCACCTTTATTAATTATCTGCCTTCTTGCTGGAGAAGTTCCAGCAAGGGGAGTTCAAGTCTCCCAGTCTGCTGGGAGACAGATGCCTTACTCAAGGACCTGCCAGCTCTAAAACACTTAAAGCTGACCTGCGGTGGGTGCCTGCTGGCCTTGGGTGTTTCTTTGCTCCCAGTTCTGCTCTGGTTCGAGAGCTGCTGCAAAGCTGAAGCCCCTGCATGGGTTCGACACATAGCTGAAGGTCCCTAAGAGCAGAACCTGAACAGCTCTGGGCTGCCAGGCATGGGGAAAAGCACTCCCTGAAATAATAATAAACTGTTGCCTCCCCTTTCTCCAAGCTTCCTCTTGCTTTTTTTTGTCATGAAGGACAAATTGCCCCACGCTGCTGAGCTGGAGAGGCTGTGCTCCCCGGCAGGGAGGTTTCAGCACGCGAGGCGCACGCTGCCCTGGCTCAGGTCTCGCTGCTTTATCTTCCCCTGCAGCCTCTGTGCTGTCAGCTGTGCTCAGCCAGAGCACCCATGGGTGAGAACTGCAGCAGCAGCAGCTGAGGGGGCCTGTGGGGAAAGCAAAGCGCCTGACTGCCAGTCCTGGTTTGAGGGGCTGCGTTAGAGGATATGTACATATGTATTCTAATAGCTTGAGCTCAGTGCTTTCCTTTGTAAAGCTTTATTAGCTCCAATTTGGCACTGGCTTGAGCAGTCCTGGCAAATAACTCCTCCTGCCTCAACGCCATGTTTCCTCCTCCTTGCTGCATTGTCCACACTGCCTCAGAGAGGTCCTCTCTGGAGCTTGGTGCTTTTGCTGGTCTTGTGAATCCGGTAAGGCTGTTGCTAAAGCCAAGCTGCCAGGGACATCTCAGCCCTCTACAGGATCCTGAACATGTCAAACTCCTTCTGCTTTTCTCTTAATAACACAGATTTGCCCCCGCTTCCTCAAATCCTGCAAAAGACCTAGACTGGAGCAGGTGGCTGGTGCAGACTACAAGGGACCCCAGTCACACTCCTCCAGCATCAAATCCCAGTGCCCAACACACGGCTGCTTCTCTGCTGTGTGCTTGCAGCAAAGCCCTGGCACTGGTATGTCCCTTCACTGGGGGATTTCTGGGCAGAACTCAGCTTAATCTGCTTGTCACTGTTGACAGAGGACATGGATGGGAACACGTAATGGATGCCATCTGTGTCCTACTTGTGGGACTCAGCCGCGCCAAGGTGACCCATGCTGCACCTTGCCCATGCTGGGCTCGGGGGTTCCCCCCTTGCAGGAGGCACTGGGGCTCAGAGGTGATGTGGGGAGATGGCAGAGGGCACAGCAAGACATGAAGCTCTCCAGGGCACCCCTTGGTGGGCAGCCAAGCATCAGCCTCATGCCCATGCACTTAGCGCAGGGAACACACTTAAGACTTAAAATTGTTTCCAGCCTCAAGAGAAATGATATAACCAAAGGAAATGGTTTCAATAAAAGGGGATTTTTTTTCTTTTTTTTAAGGGCAATGAGAGGCTAGTTATTTGGCTGCTCAGCCTGTTTACTCTTTCTTTCCTCCTTTTTTCTTCTCTGTGCAAATGAGAAAGAGCCTTTCCTAACAAAGCTTATATGTAACCCCAGAGCACAGCTTGGATCAGCATTCCTGTAACTCCGTCTGAACTTGCTCCTCTAGGTACGCACCCCCAGCCCTTCCAGTGAGTGGGCAGCACTGCTCTGTCCCCTGGCACCAGTTGCCCCAGCCATCCCTGCAGGGCCAGAAGCCCATTAGCTGTCCAGGCATCCTCCCCCTTCCCTCCCCTTCAAAGCAGAAATTTGGTGCTTAAATACCTGCAGGCTCCTCAGCTTTTAGGAACTTTTGGTACATTGCAGCAGTCCCTACCTGGTTTTATGCTCCCTGTGGTGTTGTGTTGGAGTGATTTTGTCAGGGAGGAGATTTGGGGAGGGGGTTGTTTTCCTTCCTTTTCCTCCACAAATTTCAGTTTTAGAGCAGACTTGTGTGGGTAGCAGAGCCCAGACAGGGTGGGGACATTTCATAGTGATTTCTGTCTTCAGTCTAACCCAGCAGGAAAGTCACTGCCAGCAGTGGGCCTGGCTTCTCTGCTGCTGTGTCTGTGTCATTACTGTGCCCAGCTTTTCACTGGGCTGGACCCACCCTGCCAGAGTCCCCAGCACCTCAGTTTCAGCCGACAGTGACTTTTATTTGTATTTAGTCCTCACAGCTTCCAAATAAGCAATAGCCTTTAAAAGGAGGAGGTGGGAGAAGAGAGCTTCTTTCTTGCTGCGCTTTAGTCCTTGGCTGCTGAACTGCCCCTTTGGGCTCAGTGCTGGCCCTGGACTGAGAAACCCATCCAGTGCTGTGAGATGCTAGTGGAAGGCTTACCTTGCTGTAATTTCTAGAGGGAACAAAGGAAAATGTGGAGTGTTAGCAGAGAATGAGATTGGCTATTTTTGAGCCCTCTGCAGCCATCAGCCAGCTGATCTAGACTCTAGTAGTGGGCAGTGAAACAATGCAATTTTTCCTAATGTCCCATGGTTTTATTTCCCACTGTATTAGCAGCACAGGTAGCCTCACTCCTCACACAGGCCATTGGTTGTCCCCCAATAAACTAAATCTCAGGGTCAATGTCAGTGTTGTGGGATGGGGGCTGAGGAAGAGCCCTGGAGTTTGGGAGGGGGCGGGTGCCTGCCCTGCACCACCACATGTGCTGGGGTGGCTGCTGGGACCGTGGGGAGGTCCCAGCTGAACTAGGGAGGAAGGTCGGTCAGGGGTTCCCCCATTCCTGGGTGCATGAGGGTTTCTCTTTGCAGGCAAAGAAGGGGCTCTCACTATCTGTAGATGCAGATGGGAACAGGGGTTTGTTTTCAGGGATAGTCAAACCACTTATTTTTCTCCCCTCACTGCTTCCACTCACTGCCTCCATCCTAACACAGAAATTTTCCAGAAACTCTCTGTGAGATGGAGTTTCCTTACCAGGGACAAGTGAAGTGCCAGCCAGCAAACACAGTAAGTCTGAGAAGCCTCCTTCAAGGGAGACACTGCTTCCAAGACATACTTGAATGCACTTTTTTTTTTCCCCTTCAATGAAAGTCTATTTAATCCTCTAGCTGGTAAACAACTCAATCTGTGGTGCACAGCAAGCTCTGGAAGGAAACCTCCTGATCACTGAAGCTCCGTCTTGTTCCACTGGAAGGAGAAACTCAACAGCTTCACATGGGCCATGAGGGATGGGTACAGCAGCTCCACAGCATGGAAAACCCACAGCACAGGCAGAGTGCCCACCACACTCCGAAGGCTGGAGCTGTTGGAGGCACTTGGAGGGAGGGGCTGGCTCTTCATTACCTGCTGAGCCATGCTCGACTGTGCCAAAGCTCAACAGTGCAGCAAGGGAAGGTACTCTCTCTTCTATGCTGGGGGGTATGTGAATATTTATATGAAAAATGGGATGGTGTACAGACACACACATGTAGACATGCATTAGCCAAATGTCTATTGTCATATACAAATGTAATCACTCAATATATAATACATAGATTGACCCAGCAGTAATTCTACTATGCATTGTAATATCTTCATTATTTTCATTATGTATTTGTGCACACAAGAACATGTCAAAGTGAGGCTGTTCTTGTTTTTTGTGTCCCTGGTGCTCTGAGAGCTCCCCAGTAGCCCAGGAGTTGGGCCAAACTCCAGGACCGACCTGACTCATTTAGAGTTGCTTGTTCCCAAGCTCTGCAGCCTAAGGCCAGGATGGGAACCTTGCAGGGGGCTGGGGGACATTACTACCACGGTCCTCTCTTCAGCGAGGCCAGGACTGGCACCTTCTCCTGGTCACATTCCCTGCTCACCGAGGAGTGCCCGGGCAGGGGATGATGCCCTGCCCTGCTCCTGGGGGTAGTTCATGCCCTTGCTGCACATCAGGCACTGCCACATTCCCACTTCCAAGCAGAGGAGAAAACCAAATCCAGTTATATTTTAGAGGTGGTCCAGGCCTCCTTGATATTTTCTCCTCTAAAAAGAAAAAGGGATGCAGTGAAACAGTTAAAAAAACCACAACCAACCAGGAGCCCTCAGAGACATTGCTCTCAGCACCCGAACAGGGAATTACACCGCCTGTAGTTGGGATCATCGGTCACATGGGGTCCTCCTAGCTCCGTCCTGCTTCCGTCCTCCAGCGCTTTCCGTCGGACCGGGAAGGGTTGGACCGGGCCTGCGGCGAGGGCCACGGCTGCCCAGTGCCGGCCTCGGTCCCGCAGCATCCCTGCCCCGCAGGATCCCTGCCCCGCAGCACCCCGACCCTGCAGCATCCCGACCCTCGTCCCGCAGCATCCCGTCCCGCAGCATCCCTGCCCCACAGAATCCTGACCCCCGTCCCGCAGCATCCCTGCCCCACATCACTCCGACCCTGCAGCATCCCGACCCCCGTCCCGCAGCATCCCTGCCCCACAGAATCCTGACCCCTGTCCTGCAGCATCCCTGCCCCGCAGCATCCCAACTCCAGAGCGGGCCCCGGAGCATCCCGGTCCCAGCAATTCGGCTTTGGCAGGAGGAGAACGATTCCTGGCTCAGAAAGCTCCAGCCCAGGCTGAAGATGTTCGCTTCAGAAATACAAAGTGCCTGTTTTCTGTTTGCAAGGTAAGGTTTTGCTTTGGAAAGCTATGGATTCAGGCAGAGAGGAAGCCAAGGGTATGACCTAAGTGGGTTGGATTGTGGATGCTGGCTGGTTGGGATTTTACAGAAACAGCCCAAAGGTGGGTATTTCTGAAGGCTCTGTGTGACCCAAAAGACACCTGTACAGGGTGCTGCCTTTAGCAGCCCAGGCCGAGGCTGGACAGCTGCATTTGCTCCATTTGTGTGTGGCTGGGCTGTTGACTGGGTCAGTGGGTCAGGTCTGGTGGGGATGCCAGGGACAGGCTGCCAGTCAAACAGCCACTCACAACTGGAACCATCTCCCCACTGTCACCGTTGCAGGAAAGATTAGAAACCACCTGGCTGAAGAACAAAGCCTTGAGGTTGCTATTCCTTCACTTTCACACCAAAGAAAAAGCCCAAAGCGGCTCCCAGCCAGCCAGATATTGTCTAAACACCCACAGACAGCATAGCTGGGAGCGAGTGTATCTGTCCTTGCCACTCACTGTGCCATCAGCTCTTTAGAGGTACCTGCAGGGAACAGTATTTAGGGAAAAACAACCAACCAACCATCCAAAAATCCACCCCTTTATGACTGCATCTGACCCCAAATTATGATTCATAACCAAAAGGAATGAAAAGATCTTGCAGTGATTTGAACAATGATTTTTCCAAGCAGAGGCAGCTCTAAGCAGGGAACACGAGACTCCTGAGAAAGCAGGAGGAATGCACTCCAAGCCTGAACGCTGCAGATGAAATTTGTTGCATCATATAATCTGGTTCTGTGCTTTGTGTTTCCGCTAGACAGGGAGATACTAAGATAGCATGAGAAAGGCCATTTCTGCGAGATCTCCAGTCCAGATTGGAAGAATCAGTCACACTGCCAGGATCACCAGCAGCTTCATTTACTTTTCTTTTTCATTGCTTTGCTAAACCCAATCTCCACATGGAGCAAGCAAGGAGGAAGTGTCAGCATGTAGGTGCCAGTCAGAGGCAGAGAGGAAAAAGGTTAAGATACAACAGCTGAAAGTTGTTAGATGGAAACATCATTTTTTTTGCAGAGCCTGAGAGCACTGTGGTTTTATAAAACCTCCCATTGTATTGCACTAATAAGTCAAGTGTTTGCAGCCGAGCCAGCAGACACACTCCACAGCATCTATTACCAGTGTGTTTATTTACAAAGGCAGCCAGCAAGCCAAAGCCAAACAGAAAAGAGGAAAGACTGAAATACGGACTGGTTTTAATTTAAAATCCTAGGGCTCGGTTTGTCATTTTCTTTTGTGTTTCACCCCCTCCTCCCCATTTTTTCTTAAAGGAATGATTATCCAAAGGCAGCCAGGCAAAGGACTGTTTCCCTCTAGGTGTCTCTCTCCCTGTTTTTATTCATTTTCTTCTCACACACACACAGGGACACACACAGACACACAGACTTCTCTGGCCTCCCAGTCCAACATTACCTCTCCATTACCATAGCTATCTCCCACACCCCAGCCCAGTGCTCCCCAAAACACTTCACAACTTTTATAAAGGGGCTGCACACAGGGGCAGCCCGTGCTGTCAGGGGAAGAGAAGCCAGCACTGCCAGCAGGGCCCCGCCTGCCCAGTGGGGCCATCAGCAGGACACTGTGGATGATGTGATTTCATCTGAGCAGACACCTGCACCCATGCTGTACATACATGGCTTTACAACTGTTATCACCTGCTTTCAAAAAATGGGAAGTGTGGGGGTCTGGATTTAATGGATTTGACCAGAAATCCAGAGACATGCACACACAGGCACTGAGTGCTCTGCTGTGGTAGTTCAGGAGAAAGCACTGTGGGCCTGCTGCAAGCCTTTCCTCTCTGTCTTTGGAGTATTTTGCACCCCAGCTGAGAGCATGTGGAAGGAGAGGAACAAAAAGTCCCTCCAGAGATTAGTATGTGGTCAGAGTAACACACCTCTGCGTGTTACACCCCCTCAGCAGGGGATGGTGTGGGAAGTGGGACAAAGACAGAGGAGAACAAGACAAAAAGCAAAGGTGGGAGCAATTTTAAATAAAAGGAAAAAGTTACATTAAATTATTGCTTTATTTCTGGTTCTATGCAAGTCTTTGGTACACTCCACTCTGACCCCTGAGACTCCATGTCTGCCCCCAAACAGGCCAGTAAGGAGGAGAAAGACCTGAAGGGATCCTGCCCGAAAAAGGAGCCTTCCCAAGACTTGGATCTACAGAGGAGTCTCTTAGTTAAAAGAAAGTCCCCAACCAAGGCAAGCAGTGTCCAGTCCCACCACCATTCCCTGTAGATACTGAAGGCTGGGAGGGAAAGGGAAGGAAAAGATCCCGCCCCAGTGTTTTGAGAAGTGTTCTTCCTCCAGACCATGCATGAACAAGGCATCAGGAGGTGGAGCAGACCCTAATAAAAGGGCACAGGGAAGAAGTCAACTAAGAGATGAGCACAAGGTGGGAGGGAGGAATCATGGCAAGATGGGAGTTATCCAGCTCTCCCTCACCTCTTCCCCCCCAGCCCCTGCCTCATCGGATGCGGAGGTACGAGGGGATGGAGTAATTGAAGAGCAAGTAGTCCATTTTATATAAATTAAAGAGTCTCCTTTGGTAGAAGGGGCTAATGTCCTGGAAGAACTGGGCCGTCATGTCGTCTGTTGTCCTGGTGGTCTTGGACGAAGCCGGGAACTTGACGCTCGTGTCAGCCCCCACCAGCTGCAGGATGTAGTTGGCATCTTCGGCCAAGGTCTCATACTTGCCCACCACGTCGTAGTGGATGATGCAGGGGTGGCAGAGCGAGTGCACCCGCTCCCAGTGCTCGTTGAAGGGCTCCTCCTGCTGTGTCCGCGGATCCAGCAGGTAGTACACGAACTCCTCGAAGCGCACGTCGTCCCCGCGCTCCAGGGCCCTGTCGCTGGGCTCCTGCCGGTGCCGCCGGATGATCTTGGTCCCGTAGCGCTTGTGGAAGGCCGTGTTGTAGCTGAGGGTGAACTTGTTGCGATAGGCTGAGACCAGGCGCTCAAAGGGCTCCCGCACAAAGATGAACTTGAGGTAGCTGCGCAGGCGGTAGTTGATCTCGGGAACACTGTACTCGGAGAGGGTGCGCAGGTTGGAGGGGACATGGGCCTCGTGGGCGGGGATCTCCAGTGGGTCCTGGTACTTGCCCTGCCCCGTCAGGACCATCATCACCCGCTTCCAGTTAGTGCAGGCCACTTTGGGCACGTAGCAGTAGAGCAGCCCGTGCGTGTCGTCCACCACCAAGTGCCGCAAGTCATCCGGTTGCAGGAGACGCCGCTTGCGGGTGTAACGGCTGCAGACATTGCTCAACATCTCCCGTCTCTGCTGGTGAACTGCCTGCAGGGACGACTGCTCAAACTGGGGAGAAAAAACCCAACAGAGATGGTCACCTGCTTGCCCAAGCTGACTGTGGCCTACACACACCACTCGGCCCACAGCTGTCCCCACTGCCTCCCCATTACTAGATGGTCTGTCACCCATGTGGGGTTTTTTGGAGACAGCACTGACTTTGAACACAATTTGGTTTGGTGAGTTTAATCCTTGGGCAGGCATCAAAAGAAAGGACAAAATGTGATGAGGAGCTGGATGAGGAGAAAAACTGAAGGGAGTGAGGGAAGAACAGGCAGTGCAGAGAGGGTCAATAACAGAGCATTTTTTTTAAAGCAGACACACACACACACTGGGCTAACCCAGAATGCTCTCCCTTACACCAGCCCGGGGGGATGCATGGCCCCAGGGACAGAAAGCACAGACTGTGTGCTGGCACGGGGCCCTGCACACCTCCTGCTGCTACGGGGCATTGCTGCCTCACACTGACACCCACACACATGTGCATGCTGTGACACCCAGCCGAGGGCAGAAACGTGGCACACACATTTGGACATGCTGGATGGAAACAACTTCGGTGTCCTGCCAAGGAAAGGCAAATGGAAATGGTCTCTAACGCTGATGGTCAAACCCTGATGAGCAGGAGGGGAGCTGGAGATGAGATGGGGTTGCTGGTATAATGGAGAGGAGCATGGGGCTGAGTAGGTGGTGGTGGGGCCCTTCCTGAGGGCTTTGGGTTCCTTCTCCTGAGGGACTTCTTCCATGCAGACCAGTCCAATGCCTCAGTTCTGGTCACAGTTTCCTTTAGCCGTAGGGATGAGGAATCAATACATGGTCCTTCATCCCTACCCCTTCTGACCCTTGCATCAAGAACTGGCAGCTGCTGCACTGACTTGCCAGAAGCCCAGAGTCCCTTAACCACTGACCCAGCTGAAACCCTCCTCCAGCTCTGGGGACATGACCTTTCCTGTCATGGTTTTCATCAGAAATCCCAAAATGCCATCAGAACATCTGGGGAAGGAAACCATTTCCAGGAAGTCAGAAGGGGAAGGTCCCCTCTGCCCCTGTTTTGCTCACAAGGGTTGGGAAGTTCCGTGTTTGTCATTGCTGGGAATATCCAACAGCCTTGTCTGGAAACGGCTGCACCAAGCACCCGCTAACCCAGGGCAGCCCTGACCCCGCAGGGCTGTGGCTTCAGTGCCATGCAGTGACCACCGCGTCCCACCATCACGGTGTCTCCCACTCTGGGGCTGTAAAGACAGTCCTCCCAATGTCAGAGGGTGCCACAGCAAACAGCTCTGCAGTTGCACAGATGTGGCAGCCTCCAGATGAAGGGCAAGGGCAGGCCTTGGCGCCTACATGGCTGCTGAGAGCTCTCACTGCCTAGGCATGCCTAAGGACACCCTTTGCCAGGCTGCAGGTGCTCCCTCACTGCTCCCTGGGGGCTAACAAGGCGTTTCAAGGGGCAGTGTTGTAAGGGCTTGTAAAGTTCCTGCCAGGAGCTGGGATACTGAGACGAATTGTCCATCCCGTGGGTGATCCAGCACACCTGCCATCTTCAGAGAGACACTAACATCTGGGCAAACAGCTCCTTCTGCAAGAGATGAACCACACCCAGACCCTTCTGGATCTCATTTCCACAACCTCGTCCAGGTCACCCTAGTGACCACTTTCTCCAAGAACCTGCATGGGCAGTAATCTGAGACAGGGAGAGGAGGAAGCATCCCATCCTTGCTCCTTCCAACAGGGAGAATGCCCAAACAAAGGAAATGCAAGTGAACAGATGTGGTGGTGTGCAGTATTCACGCATGGGCAAGGACTGCACACATGGGGGAAAAGTGCAAAAGCCTTTATTGCGTATCCGAAATTCCCTTAAATACCAGTACCTACAGGATATCACATCATATAAACAGGAAAGATGTTCACCTCAGTGTCCCCCAATCACCTGGAGTATTTCCCAGACATTGCCTATTATGGTAAAAGGTAAACGATACCTTACAAGGTCAGAAACTGCAATTATCACATCTCATAGGGCTGACACTGTCCAGAAACCCACAATCTTCTCTCAGCCCATCCCTGGTGACCTGGCTGTAATCCCAGGATCACCTCCAGGTCTGAGAACAAGGATCTTTCTTCAGCAGACAAGGCCTAATCTCTCTTCCAGCACACAGTGTAGCCCAACAGTGGTGACTGCCACCAAGATATGACTCTGACACTGTTGGCTACTGGGCTACAAAGAAAATACAGCACCTAGGGAGGTGACAACCACAGCTGAAGAGGAATTCTCATGCTGCCTTGCAACACAACCAAACCTTTCAGCAGAAATTTCTTTTGTTTGGAGCTTCCCCGTCAGCTTTTAGAATTGGAAAACCTTTTTGAAAGGGCTTAAAAAAAGAGGCATTTTAATAATGTGATTTTTTTTTCAGGTATTTTTTCCTGCACTTGCATAATTCAAAACTATTGGACCAGAGAGACAGACAGACACTGTCTGCAGGCATGGCAACAAATAAATGTGACTACTTTTCAGCAGCCGCCCACTGGAATAAATGCACGTCTTGCAGTTATTTCAGAGCAAAACTGCTCCCTTCATTTCCTTCTCTTTAAAAGCTGGGGAAATTAAGTATCACTTTTAAGGAAATAACACCACGACATTCCAGCACCATCACGGTTTGCTGGCATCATGGCCAAAGAAGTCCGTATTTGCCATTTTTCAGAGAGCAAACGTACTTTGGCTACTTTTAGACACAAGAGCATCAACCTAGACAGTAACACAGAGCAACACATCTGGAAAGATCTGGCTCTGGCTGCACTGGGCGCTGCCCATGGGCAGTGGGGAGGCGGCAGGGATGGCAGCTCTGAGGGGCCACCAGCACTGCCCTCTGCTCTTGAGGGCTGCCGCAGATGACAGCCTCACGGACACAGGGAGATGCAGGGCACAGTGGGTGGCTGGGGCACGTGGCATGGCACCCGTTGGAGGGTGGTTTCCCGCAGGACTTCCTGCAGGGAAGTTGTGGGTGAAGATCCCTCTGCAAAGGCAAGTGTGGCTGCATGAGGGGAAAACTGCCTGCCCAGGGGGAAATGCAGCAGAAAGAAACAAACACTTTTTGCAGCTCCAACCACAAACCCTGCTGCGAAGGGCAAGCGGGACACCTTCCTTGATTCCTGCACAGGGAGGGACCCACTAAGCTCACCTGGAGGGGAGTGATTCTCTGCCCAGGCTGTGCCTGGCTGCTCATTCTTCAGCAGGTATAGCTGGCACAGCTCAGAGTGATGGAGAGGCCTGAGATGTCCCAGGATTATAAATCCCCCATGGCTGAGTGCAGCTATATATATGTAAATATGTATATATGTGCACATACCTATGTGTGTGCATATATGTACAGCACCTAACACAGAAACATCTGTCAAATATTAGCTCAGGAAGGGCAGCAGTGATGCTCTTGCCTTGCTATGATGGCCAGAGTTGGCTTTGAAATGTTCACATGGCGAAATCTTCCAGGTTTGCCTGGCTATGGCTCAGCCCACTGGTACTTGAAATGCTTGCCCAAGTACCAGCAAGGGCCATAAGCAGTTTTTATCAAGTTACTCCCCCAAGCAGTGCAGTCTTGTCTTTTAGACACAGCCAGAGGCTCAGCTGCGAAGACCTTGGGGGTGGCTGGACATGGCACAGTGCCCCACACACCACAGGGGTGGAAAAACGGGTCAGCACTCAGTGCTCCACTCGATCTTCACCCCACCATTTCTCAGTCCCTGTGCCCTTACCTGGTCACTCTCATATAGGGCCTGGAGTGGGCTGCGACCAGCCTTGCCTTGCCAGGTGGATCCCATATCTTCAGAGGCTGAAAAAGGAGTGAGGAAAGTCAGAGAGGTTGGAAGGGTCTGCTTCCCTCACCTTCTCTTGAGATGCCCAAGTTGGGATAAGACAACATCACCCAAGAAGAGACAAACCCATTTTGCTCTGGAAGTGATGCTCAAGCAGTGCTCGTCCCTCCCCCTTACTTTTTAACAAAATTCTGCAGTTAGGATTCAAAAGGTCCAGACCTATTTTTTTAACAAATAAAAGACCACAAATAAAGGTAACAGCTTGTTACAATTTCAAGAGCAACTGGGAAAAGTTTGATCCATATACTTTTGGGAAATGTCACTTCCTCCAGGCTGTATGTTTGAGGGAATGGCCCAGAGGAGACACAACCTGACCAGCACTGCCACAGCCCTGTGAGGGGTGAGATGGCCTCTATGCTTGGCAGAGGTAAGGGGCAGATCCAACACTGGCAGCTCTGTGCTGAGCCCCCACAGGCTCAGAGACACGGACAGGAGCACACAAATTGGTCAGGTGCTTTGCCTGATTGGTAAATCAACTGAAGTTCTTATTTACTTGTTATTTTTTTTCTTCCCTTCTAAACCAGCAGCATCTCCTCTGGTGTTTGAAGCTGAAGACAGCCACCCAGGCAGTCCTTGCCCCGTCCCTGCTCTGCAGATAAGCTGTCTCAGTTTGGAGGTCCATTTGCAGCAGCACCAAACCCAAGGCTGGGTCTGGCCAGCCATGAGTGCTGCACCAGAAACCCAATCAGTGACAGCTGCTCGAGATCTCATGCTCATAAATTATTTATGGATGCAACCACCTCCCAGGCTAGGAAGCATCTGCTTCAGCTGCCATTCCTCAGCCCCAGGGACCTGTTTCCAGCACAGTGGGGGCAGAACCACATGGCCTGGATATCCCAAACCCAACACATGGAGCCAGCCATGGCAGGGGCACAGGCTCTCGCATGCAGCAACACCTCCAAGCAGCTCTCCCACCACTCGCCCACCCTCTGTTTCTTGGCTCTGACTCTCTCCATTGGCAGAGGATGCCACAACAGTTTCCATATGAGAAGGTTGGTAACCATGGGGGTTGAGCAGCCCTGGAGCTGGCTTCCACTGAAGGAATCACACCATGAGTTTTAAAATGGAGAATTATGTTTCTTCTGAAGGGGAAGACAGGACACATTGCTCAGGAAACTGTGGCCTGGGAGGCTCTTCCAGTCCTCCAAGTTCCCGGAAAAAGCATCTGCCACAAGCCATTTCTGGCAACGTGAAGGCTTCTAACAGAAGCTTTTCGCATGACAGTTTGGGGCTCTGGATCTTTTCATTCACTGACCGTCACCAAACAACCCCAAATTTGTTATACAAGTCCCAGATGGTATCTGTATAACCAAAATAATCAGAAGGAAAAATCCAGATCCTGTATTCATTTTCACATGCTTGTATTTTGCTTAAATGAAAACTGCTCCAGAGCACAAAGTCACCAGGGTCTCAGCTAAACATTATTCATTCCTGGAGCTGTAATTAGGAGGAAATGACTGCCTGACCTCACAAGATTTCATCAGCAGTGCCTGTACGCTTGCGCGTCCGTGGGAAATGACACTTCCTGCAGCACTGGATTGATCAAGATGTGACTCAACAAGAAGGTACAGTTTCTTCCTCAGTCCTCTATATCAATTACCCCACAGGAGGGTCAAATGGCATCTGTGCCAGTGGGAGATAAGCAGAAAATCCAACGTACAGTGCTGGGCTGAGATGCTCGTCCCAGAGGAGCCCCGTTTCACATTTCCAGGCTCAGCTCTCTGCAAATGATAGGGAATGAGATCGACCTTGAAAACTCGGCTCACTGCAGTTCACATCTCTGAACAGAGAGCACTAAACTTGAGCCCCTTTCCCCTTTGGCTGGGGCTGATAAACTCCTGTTGGACGCAGGACTGTGACCCTGCTGAGGGCTGCCAGCAGCGCCTTACAGCAGACACTGCTCCTATATTTAGTAAAAACAATGTGGAGGCGTTTGTTTTCGAGATTAACACGTGCATCAACCAGAACCTTTCTCACCGGGACAGAAGCAAACCCCGGGTGGTTCAGGCTGACTTAAGGCTGGTAGAAATGCAAATAGCTCATGCTGGTGCTGCACATGACAGTGTGGAAATGTCCCAGGGAAAGGCTTCAGTGCCTGTTGCAGTGTCAGGTCATGGCCCCAGAGGAGCACTGGCTCGGCAGGAGGCTCTTTGGGCTCAACAAAAGGCAAATCTGCAGTAAAGCAGGGAGGGAGCAGAGGTCAGGCAGGTCACAGCCATGCTCTGACCTCTTCAGTCCTCTTTTTTTCAGAGGGACCAGCCTGGCCAGCGGCTGATGCACCTCGCAGGGCTCTTGCCAACAGCCCCAGCAGAAACGTTGCACAATGGATTTCCTCCAGCCCTTCCCCAGGGCCAGATCTGGCAGAGAACAAGGTGTCTTCTCTGGATAGCAGCGAACCCCCTGGGATCCCTGCTATGCTCTTGCTGTACAGGGTTCCAGAAAAAAAAAGGGGAAGAGATTTTAAAAAATGGAAAAAATCCCTGCCAGGCTGCTCTCGTGCAGCTGGAGGAGGCCAGGAGTGCTGAGCTGGCAGGGGAAGACACCAGGACTCGGCACTGGCTGCATCCTGACGGCCTGTGTGCTCCGAAGCAATGACACCATCCCTGCCCTGGGCACTGCCAAACCCTTCAGAGCAAGGCCTGGCCCAGCAGCAGGTTTTTGGTTTTTACAAGGCTCCACTGCAGGAAGTCTCCCCACTCAGAAACTGTCTGCTCACACTACACACGGCATCCCGAGGAGAAGGGCAGCCGGGATCCTGGCTGGGCCATGACGGTGACTTTTGGAGCTAGGGTTAAGCCCCGTGGCAGAGTGGAAGATGCAGCTGTGGCCCTGTATGGTTCCGTGAAGCACTGGTGCATGAAGAGGGCAGCATCCGCTGTGTCCTGTGGGATGGAGTGTCCATTCGCCATAAGGCTGGGTCAGAGCTGGCTGTGCCCAAAGCATCCCCAAAACATCTGGGATCACCTAGCTGTCACAGTGGTAGGCAGGCCAGGGCTGCTGCAACCTGCTTCAGCCAGCAGCAGGCTGTAGACAGTGATTCAATGGAGTCCACCCCACTAAGATCAGACTTTGACACCCAACAAAGCCCTGCCCTGTGACTCCAGGCTGTGGCCACCCCCTGTTCACCATCCCTCAGCCCCCTGTTCACCATCCCTCAGCCCCAGCACCCACAGCATCAATGCTCACACACTCCTGTTCCAGCCCTCCCTGTTGCCAGATGCTGGCTGTATTTACACATCCCTCCTATTCCACTCATTCATGCTGAGAGTCAGTCAAGCATCCCATTCCCTGTACCTTTACCCATCTCTGGAATGCCCCTGGGACTCCCAAGAAGTTTGGGAAGGCCAAGGAATACTGAAATAAATGACAGTGTTGAGGAGGGAGTATCATGTGAGTGAATTGATGGTTTCTGCTGCATTTTGGCACCATGGCCCTGAGAACAGCAGGATATTCCATCATGGAGGAGCTGCCAAGACCTTCGCATCCTGGCTTTTCTCCTGACTTTATAGCTTGTTGCCGAGGTTCCCAGATTCCACCACATGCAATGGTAATCCTCAGAAATTTAGCATTGCCACAATCGCGTCTGAAAGCAGGGACATCACTTAGCCAAGGCATATCAGCTTTCTAAAGGGGAAAAACACCAACCCTTGGTAACTGCAGGATCACTGTTTGGGTGAGAAGTATCAACACAGTGCAAGTCCGTGATCCAAATCTGAAGTGGTTTTCACTGAGACAGGCAGAAGGAAGTATCACATTTGTCCTTTGAATCTTCAAATGACGAGGCAAGGCAATAGGACTGATGTGGAGCAGGAGACCAAAACTGCTGTGCTAAGGCAGAGACACTGACCAGAAATCACTGAGTGAGATGAGCCTGAAAGGAAGCTCAGGCACTTTTTTGAGTCTCCTGTGCTAGAAGGGCTTTCAGACTTTCTTTTGGAGCTTAAAAAGGTGCCACACTTCCTCCCTTCTTTCCTCCTGTAGCCCAGATTTCAGTGCTGTCCCATCACAGCTGAAGCTACTCTCTTGCAGTGTGTGACATCAAGACCGCAGCAGGATCTGGGGCTTCAATGTCTTGCCAGCTGTCCTTGGAAAAGGGAATAGATTTCAAAGCTGTGAATATTTAGGTGTACTAGCTGATTGCAAACACAGCCAGACGTGTGAAGTGAGGGAAAGACTGGATCATGCCTGTTCCAGACTTCGGAAGCAGCAGTGAAAAAATATGCTGTTTTGGCTGCAGAGACCCTTAATAAGGGAGGGAGGTTCTCTGCAACCACAACAGCAAATCCAGTGCGTGAAATGAAGAGTTTGGCTTGGAGACAGGATTCAGGCAGCAACAAGCCTGCTAGGCTGACATCAGCATTACCCAGGCTTTAGAAAACAGTCTGAAGGAAAGAAAACAATTAAAAGATGTGGGTGCAGCTGGATAATAAATAACTTAGAATGAAAATCAACATGGCATTTACCAGGCACTGCTCATACCCATGCAAACTTGCCTGTAAATAAAATAAGCTGTTTCTGTAGATCAAGCCTATGTGGCAGATCCTCATCCAGATACACACAGTGCGTGAGAGACAACACAGCACAGGAAACAAGGACTTCAGTCAGAGAGGATGAATTTTAGAAGGTGAACTGTAAAGGTCATGAACAACAAGAAAGCAAGTGGCACTTAAATGAGAAATACTGGGCAGAGGGCAGATTTCTAGAAAAATACCTCTCATATTAGGGATTAATACTTTGAGATTTGATACTTTGATATTTGGGATTAATACTTTGAGAAGGAGTTGGCATAAAAATAGAAAGATACTGATGATGGACAAAGAATTGAGAAAGGCTGCCATGGCAGGGAGAGACTGAAAGACCAACAGGGAAACTGAAGTTCATCCTGGATGAGGGGAGTGGAAATTTAATAGGATTTAATTTCACAATGTTGGAATTCAGCAGTCTCCACTACTTTGCTGCTGGTAATGCCAGGAGGTCCCAAATGCATTAGTGCTGGGCCATCAGCTGCCAGTGTGACAGTCATAAAAAAAAGCAAATGAAGCCCTGAAACAAATCAGGTGAGATATTTGCCATCACAGCAAAAAAAAAGCATTATCCATATGGTATTATCCATAGCATTGGTGACCCTCACCTGCAGCACTGACAGCTCTGCTCTCCTGGCACCAAGGCAGATCCAGAGCTGCTGAGAAGGGCTGCCAGGTGACCAGGTGACCCCAGGACTTGCTGCGCCATGGGAGGCTGCACAGGCTGGATGTGCGTATGAGCTGAGCCAGGATGCGACTGCCCCTTGAACAGGCCAGCAGACAGGGATGGGAGGTGTTTCACATGCAGGACTTCTTCATGCCCACTTGCTCAGGTGCCAGATAGGAAGAGGTCTGGAAACCCCAGATCAGTGGCAGTCAGTGGCTGGGATGCAACAGGAAGAATCCTAACTCATTTTGGGCTGGAGGATGAAGCTTTCAGATATTTTCCAGGCTAGACCCTGAGGCCACAAGGAGCCAAAAACTCCACATGTGGTCTCCAATACAAAGCACTGGAGAGGGTTAAAACCTGGAGGAGATCCAGTGGTCTCCAGCCAGGGGAAGCAAAGAGACAGCACATGCACTTGCACATGAGCAGACACCCCAAAGGCCCTGAGGAGCTAATCCTGACCCCACCATGCCTCCCTGCTGCCGTCTCGCAGCCTCAGCTTTGCTTCCTGTTGTGTCTGTGCAAAACCTAAAAAAAGAGAAAAAAACAATTGCGGTGCCTGAAATGATCGGTGTAAATTACAGCCTGCAAATGCCAGCGAGTCAGTGGGAGAGGTGCTTCTTTGCTCTGTAGGAAGAGTCAGTTCTCAGGCCCTCTTGGAAGGTGATGTTCTCTCTCACACCAATGAAAAAGTGCTGAAATTGAAGGTGATATTTTTGATGGATTCTGACTTGAACAAAGGAAAAAGGACTGGTGACAGGAGCTGTCTGCCTGGCACACATGGCATGTGTGCAGCTGAACTGCATTCATGGGAGAAGGAAGAGTGTACAGTGGGAAACAAATAACTGTATTACCAAAAGGGTAAACAATGCCCAGAGCTCTATGGTGTACAGGGATCAGCACTTGTTTTAAGTCAGTCACTGAAAGAGACAGAAATTAGGACCTGGATCTCTTCGTGGGCACAGCAATGAGCTTCTCCAGACCTTGCTGACTCCTCTCCAGGACCTGCCAGGGGCAATGGGTGAGTGCTGCAGCCACGGCAGTGACGTCTCAGTCACCCCTGACCACAAAGATGCCGCTCCACAAAGACAGGCTCCTCACCACTGAAATAACGCACCCAAGAGACACAGAGAAGGATCCTGCCATAGAATTCCTGAGAGGATATTGTGACTGTGCTAGTCAAAGCCAAACCCTCGCTGCAGCCACTGGCTGCTAAATCTGTCCAATTTTCGATTTTAACATCCAAACAGGACAAAAAAAAAAAAAAAGAAAAATAAAGAGAAAAAGAAAATAGAGCTTGGCAGCAGCAGATCCAGAGAGTTCTTGCAGTCTGAGCTCAGTTTTCCCACCTGGTTTGATAGCAAAGACTGGGACATGCAGCTAGACATCCAGACTGCATGAGGATGGTCCAGGACATGGAGGCCAAGAAATCCCACATGGGAGCACCAGATGAACCCCTGGGAGCACCAGATGAACCCCTGGGCAGTGTCTAGTGGCCCACGTGAAGAGCCCTGCCTGGAAGGATCAGAGCTATAGGGTCAAACAGTGCTCTCTCCAGAAAGCAGTTTACTTCTGGGAAGCTCTGGCTTCTATGCCTGAGCTCCTATTGGTGGAGAATACATTTCCTTGATTTCTGCCTAAGCACAAAGGCTGATTATTGTTTGTTGTTTTGGTTTTTTTTAAAAGACAGATACTTTTCAAAACAATGGTGATGTGAGAAACCAACACCAGAATCCCACAGAGAACTCCAGAGTCACTTACTGCCTTAACATTGTCGAAGGCAGTGACCTCTCTTTGACGGACAAGATGACCAAATAAGTGACCATTTGCTTTCTCACATCATACACTTGGCTGTGAAGAACTGTGGCAATTCTGGTGTTCACAGAGCTAAGGGAGGACTTCTGGGAAATATTCCTATTTAATTTTTACTGAAAAGTTTTGATTTGGGAATGGGAATTTTTTGGCTCCAAAAGCAAATCAAATTTTTGGCTTCAAAGAGGCAATCAAATCTCCTTAGATTCTTGTGACTGCTCATTTTTACTGCATCTAGAAAGCCAAGGATATAGAAAACAGAGGTTTAATTAAAAAGCTTAAGAAATGAAAAGAAATCTAATAGAGCCACATGACTGATTTGCTTAAATGCATCCTTCAGCTTTGTGAATTCAGACACAACCACATCTGCAGGGGAGCTGCAAGTGTAAGGAGGTGCAAGTGGCTGGGCTCATCCAGGTGTCTGCATCCAGAACACTCAGAGGGATCCCGTGGGCAGCATCCATGCCCCAATCTGGCTGATAACTGGCAGCAAAGCACACACACAAGAAAGAATTTTGAGGAGAGAGAACACGTCACAGCAATATTCAGAGAAGCACAAGCAATGGCAAAAAGCAACCAGCCCCACAGAGAACAACCAGAAGAGATGATTTCTGGTCTTTTCCCTGGGCCTCTCCCAGGCACAGCACTGCTCCCCAGAAAGAGGAGAGCTCAGCTATAAACCCACGACAGCCCCCACCCTGCACAGCTTCCACGTGGCAGTGAACAGATCCCTGCGGAGCAAACGCTGTATTTGACCTCTTTTGTTCATCCTGGGGCTGTGCCAGCAAGTGGTGAGCAGGAGGAGTGATGGAGGGGAGCTGGCATCAACTAGCAAACTCTGTAACTCTTAATATTTACAATACAAACATGCATTTCTTGTTCCAGACCAACGTCCTCTGTAGCTCAGGAAATGCCCCTGTGGCCCTTCCCACCATTGCTTCTCTTCTCATGGTGCTTTTCTCCCCAGTTATGCATTGTTCAGCCTGCTCTGCCTCCTGACAATGTCCTCTTGCAGAGGCTCTGCACTGACACAGGTAACAGACTGCCACCTAACACAGTCCCATGCAGCGTGGTCACAGGCAGACCCACCACTGGCCTCCTCCAGTGTTTTCCTTGCTGATGAACAAGCCAGCAATGTATAACCCAAGCTATTCCTGACAGCCTGCCCTCGGTTCTGCGGGCCAAGCCTTGGAAAGGGCTGGCTGCTCTGCGTGTCTCTGCTGAGGCAGAGGCGGCGGAGAGTCTGTTGGAGACGTCTGTCTCGGCTCACTTGTTAGGGAACAGGAATAATTCTCCATCAGACCTTCCCCTGCCAGCTCCCCTCCTGTTCCCTACAGCAGACTGACAACCTGGAGCATCCTGGGGAGCAGCAGCACCTTCCCCATGCTTGCTCCAGAGCATTTTCAGACATCAGAGCAGAGCCAAGGGCCAGGACGGCTGTACTCCTGCAAGGGCCCTGGAGCAGGTCCTCCCCAGATAACCCAGCCAGGCTAATGTAGTGTATCTGAAGGGCAGGATCTTTGTGATTCTGCTTCCCTGAGCAGACCAGCAGGCAGGCACATCCCTGTGCCCTGCGAAGCCATCACGAGATTCAGTGGCATTCCTCCATGTCACCAGTTGAGCCACAACCCTCAGGCACTGGCATGGCATCAGGAAGCTCAACTGCCCCTCTGAAACCACTGGGTAAGTGTCTGTCACCAGCACTGCACCCTAGCTCTCAGGATCAGAAATTGCCTTAAGTAGCTTGGTTTTGGGCCATACAGCCCTATTTTGAAGCATAGCCAGCACCTGGATGTTGTCAGCCCGGTTATCCCCATGGAAAAGCCATTTGGTGGCTCCTGACTTAATGATATTTCATTTACAAGAAATTAAACCAAGTGACTTGAACTTGGCTGGGTCAGACAGAACTGAGCAACACAGAGATGCTTGAAAGCTTAGCTCAGGCTCTTTTTCCCAGAGCTGTACATTTTCTCCCATCCCCCCTAGTTCTCTTGAAACAGCCAAACCAAGAAATTAACCCCCCCTGCCTCCTCTCACCTCCCAGCACTTGGAAATAAAGATGCACTGGAAGGAGGTTACCCACAAAGCTAAGGGAAAAACCACAAGGAAAGCAGCTCAGGGCAAACCTGAGCAGGGCAAGACAGGACGCACACATGAGTAGGTTTAGGCAGAGAACAGCCCACGTACAACGAGCTGCAGCAGGGGATGACAAATCTTCTCTCCCATCAGCTCGGACGGGTGAACCCGCACATGTTTGCATATGGGAGAGGGTGGTTTTGCATCTCCACAGGCAGTGGGGTCACTTAGAAGTGACGTTTTAGCCCCAGTGATGAAGTACCATTCCAGGGCAAGATGAGGAGTGGGGTGCAGAAGAGGGATGAAGGCTGCACAATGGCCCATCATCTTCCTCTTCTCCAGTACCTGGCTATAACACGTTCCATTCCCGTGGAGCCAGTGGAGGAGTCCTACCAGTCTCGATCACACAGACCTTCCTTCCCAGACATCTCCCCTTTTTGCACAAATGACTCTTTTGTTTTTCTGGGAAGCTACTTAAGGCCAACTCCAGGCAGTCACAGATGGCTCCCAAAGAGTGATGGGGCACCCCATCCCCAGGACCCATTTTCATCGCATGTGTCTGCTGCTGAAGCACCCCAGTACCTCTTTCCCAGCCACATTCCGCAGAAGAGGCTCCACAGGCACTGAACTGAGGTGACACAGCTCACTTCTGAGGAGGCACAGCGGTACAAACCTCTTAGCCAGGAGGAAAGGAGCATTTTCCAAACTCCTTCCACCAAATGCCTATGCTCCACAGCTACCATCCCCTGGGACAAACCTTTCTGCAGCATTCTCTGCCCCAAACCACACAGTTCCTACACACACACAGATGTGGAAGTATTGGGGATCCCTGGACCCCACCATTACCAGGCGTGCATGGGCAAGATGTCCAAGATTGCTTCCTTTGGGAAGGAGATGAAAGGAGTTGTCACCCCCTAAAGATAATACCCTCATTTTCAGCAATCACGCCCTTGTAGCTTCTGCAGAATGCCAGGGCTGTGTGGCACAACGGGGTGTTAATGGCAGCCAGACTCCCTGGCACTGACAACAGCCTTCCTCCAGCCAAGAAACACACTCCAAAGAGGGGACGGTGAGTCACTGTGTTACATGGGACAACTCGAGAGACTGCACTGCCTGTAACTGGAAAAGCCATTCACTCCTCCAGGGATGTGGCCTGCTGGCTGGAAGGCAGCAGCCCATGGGAAAGAGAGGGACAAGGGGTGTGCTGCCTTCAGGAAATGTTAATGCAGGGCATGGAAGAAGGATCTGAGCTATTCTCTCTGGAAAGTGATGGATGGGAAGAGCCATGCAGAGAGGTGAGTACATGTCCTGCTCTCATTCCAGCCAGACAGTGAACAGCCAGGCCTGCCAGAAGCAGCAGTGGTTGTGGTCAATGTCTGGAGGTGGAAACACACAGCCTCAGGGAACTGAAGTGGGACCAAAAATCCAGCACACCTGCCTCCGCTTGTGCCCAAGATCTCTGATATCTGTGCACAGTCACCTGCAGGCAGCATCCCTGCAAATGGGGCTCAAGGGACTGGAGTGCCTCTGGCATGCTGCATTGGGGGATGGAGAGGCAGCAGAGCTGCATCACCTCTCTGTCTGATATTGGGGCACTTATCCCAACCACACAGTGCGAATTACTCACAGCGCAGGACTCTCACACAGAAATCTGAGGGCTGGCAGGCACAGGGACAGCCCAGAAGCCCCAGGCACACTAAATGCACTCACATGACTTCCAGCCTGCGAGAGGCAGATGGATGCTCCCTGCTTCCTCAGTCTGGGGTTGCAGTGACCCATGCTCACGACTGTCACCTACCCACAACCATTTCCATGCTCAGTGACTTGTGGCAGATGCAGTAAAATGGCAGACAGCAGACACAGGGCAGTGGCCAGCAGCATAAGGTGTCACTGGCACCAAATGCCACCAGACTTCAGGTTTCTCCATCTGGACCCAGTTGAAGACAGACACATTGACTTTCATTGGAAAATGCCTCAGCCCAGCCTCTCAAGTGCTGTGGCAACCTTTGTGAGGCAGGCAATGCCCCTGTGCCAAGAACAGCGCAGATGCCTCCTGAGTGAGTGGTGTGACAGGCAGCAGCCCCACAGCTGACCTGACCCCCTTCCCAGCCACAAGCTCCTCAGGGCTGTCCCCCTTGCCACCAACTTCTCAGCATCTTCTCTTTTAGCTTGAATGTGTCCCAGCCATGTTCCTTGCCAGCAGTCACACCTGAAGAGAGCCTTCTGACAGGTCACACATGGGGCTGGCACTGCCATCACTACAGAAACGTGACAACTGGACCTTATTTCACATCACCACTCCCTCCTCCACTGAAAGGATCCAGGAACTGCCTCTCCAAGGGGCAACTTCTCCATTCCCACTTCCCAGGATCTGCTGTGCCTTTGGCACAGTCATGGCTGGAAACAGGACACTGGGTGAGATCGGCCCCTGCCACACCACAGCCTGCGTGTCCCACTGAGCACCACGTGGGATGTGTGATGGGAGGGAGGGAGGCAGCAGTCCAGTGTTCAGAGCTATTTGAGTTTTTCTCCAAACCACTAAAAAAGAGGGATCTCTGCTGAAAGTGCTCCAAAGAAACACAGCCAGCACTGCTGACAGTATAATCTCCACTGTCCATTTCTGCTAATGCTCTTACAGGTTTAGCAGGAACTGGAAAGCTTGGAGCTGACTTTTCACCGTCCAAAGCGTGCAAGAACTCCCAGATGAGCAAAGCCAGCGTGACCCTGCGTGCAGCCCCCACCAGTGCCCTTTGCAGGGGCACTTCCCAGCAGGCTGCTGGAGCACTTGCCTGGCAAGAGAGACAATGGACTTGTGTGTGTTTTGCTCCTCGTGCCTGGCTGACAAACCCAGCCCACAGAGCTTCATATTTGCAGTGCACACTCAGCACTCTGCAGCTAGCACGGGCTGAGGGACGATCCAGCGCTGAGGGGTTTGCAGCCAGCTCTGCCTCTCTGCCTTCCATCTGCTGTACACAAAGCTCAGGCAGCAGCCACAGAGGTGGCTGTGAGGTTTGAAGGGGTGTCATCAGATGGATGTTTTTTTAAGCTGCTACAAAAGGAACATTAAACTCCTGACGTGACGGGGTCAGAACATCCTGCACTAGTTTAGATTTCTACTGCATGTCACACACATTGGGCAGAAAAATAATTATCTTTCTAACTTTATTTTTTTGCCTTTCCTTTTTTTTTTTTCCCCCTAACAGGAGGCTGCTCCGCTTTTAACTGCCTGGAAGAGACTTCGGAAATGTGAAATCCCTGGTCTGTCCAGGCTTCAGCCAGGTGCCTACAGTTTAGGGAGTGCTGGCTGTACCCAAGCCAGTGCAGGGACTGGCTGCCACTGGTTCCAGAAGTGACTGTGATTCAGAGATCTGGCTTCTAGACATGCTTTAAAACCACTTGTGCATTACTCTTGATGTTCAAGATCCTGGAAGGTTTACTTAGGAAGAAGTTATTGCCACTGCCATTAGGAAGATATTAAAATTACATAAAGAACCTCCTCATTTTCTATAAAGCTTCATGAAAGTTCTTTCCTCTTTCGGCTCCCACTTTCTTGCACAGCTCACTTTGCCTTGATGTTTCTAAAGATAATTTTTCTTCATTTCTCAACGATGACACATCTTGGACCATCACAGTGCCACCAGCCATACCAGGCACAGGGGCTGGCACAGCTGGGCCTTGGCTGTGTGGCTCCCTCCTCCCCAGAGGTGGGGATGGCTCAGGCTCTGTTTTTCAAGGAAGGCCTTCTAAATTCCCATTTAGTTAAGTTGAGTCAAGGATCAGCCAGGGAAACTCTAATCAAGTGATGGAAAATGGTGACAGTTACAGGATTAGCTCACAATAAATCATGCAGAAAGGGAAAGAAGGAATCCAGCTGCTTCAAGGAGCCTGCCAAATGCCCCAGCATCGTCTGTGGGGATCATATTAGGAACAGAGCCAATGGCAGCTGCTCTGGACACTCTGCCCCATTCAGTGGTTCTTCCTAAACCTTCATGTCTCCCCAGCAGCAGGAGGCTCTGGTCACCTGGTACCAGCCTGAGGCAGATGCCAGGAAAGTTTAATAGAAAGATCACAGGCATTTGAGGTGGAGGGATGTATTTTGCTGGGGCAATGTCCCTAGGTCTCTGCTGTCGCAATGACTGCAATTAAGATCTTTATAGGAAACAGAAAATTAACAGTATCCAGCAGGAACACGGCCTCTGTGAGCAAATAAAGTATTTGTGTGTAAGTACCATGCAATCTTCTGTTTCCAAATGGTTAATTCCTCCTATAAGCCAAGCTAGAAGCTTTCCAAGAGCAACTTCTCTTCCCCATTACGCCTGTCGTTCTCCTGGCCCCAGTTGGCTGCTTGCATTTATAATACAAGGCTGAACTGCCAGCATTTCCATTCCTTGTCAATAAACTCCTCCTTTGCAGCCTGCTGCCCAAAGGAACTGCAGAAGAAGGGCTTGCACCAGCAGTGCCAAGGCAGGGATCCTTGCCGGTGTGGACAGCGGCTGATTCTCCCTGGGCAAGGCTGCACCAGAGACCCACCTCTCCCTAAAATCCAGCTGGTGTGGTGTCCGTACCCCTGCAGGCCCCCATCTCCGGGCAGGCTCAGGCAGCCCACAGCTGCTCACGCAGCACCACGGAGCTGCCAAGCCAAGAGACCATCTGCACCAGCCTGTTGCCTCCTGCTCAGCTGCTGAGGCCACAGCTGGCCAGCGTGCAGGGGACCGGGCTGGGCTTGCTCAAAACCTGCCTGCACTCAGGTCTGGTTTGGGCAGATGCTGTTTGTGCCCTCTGCACGCAGGCCACCTGCACAGGTACAACAAAGAGGAGTCTCTCTCATGTCAGATGGCTCAGCTTGCCTGCTGAATATGTTTCAAGCCATCTTCACAGCTCTGTGCATCTGGGACTGATGAAAGCCTCAGCAAGCTGATCTGAGAAAAAATGCACACTCAGCACCCTGCACGCAGCCATCCCTCCCTGGCTCTGCTTCATGGCTCTCGTCCCTCTGCTCCCAGCAGAGGCAGCTGAGGGGCTGTGTACTGCCTTTCTAAATGGCACAGGTCACTAGCTGGTGAGACTCTGACACAAGATACACACCAAGAGGCTTTACAAAGAGTTGAAGAGATGCATGAGCTTGCAGAGGAGGAGAGGAGTGAATTACAGCCCGCTGGAGAACCATCTCTGAGAACCATCTCCAGCACCTAAGGTCCCACCACACGGCCCCTTGTGCCTACTTCTGCTGCATCTAGTAATGACCACTGCCTGAGGCCACTGAAGAGCCCTGTCTCCCCAGCCAGCATGTTCAGCAGAGGGCACAAACACCTCCAGTGCCATCGCAGCTCTGAGGCACAACAGCATCACTGGTAGCTGCCTGTCTGAGTGGCTGTTGGATCTAACCCTTCCTGAGAGTGGCTGCTGGCTCTGGGGACATCTCTCTCCTTTTCAGAGGGTGTGAGCAAGCTCTGATGGGGACCTCAGGAAGAAAGGAACTGGGAGGCTTGTGTCTACACCACCCAGCAGCAGCTGTGGGCTACTGATGCAAAACTCCACCAGCATCAAGTCAGCCTTGTTTGTGTCTCACAGTGCCTGTGTCTGCTGATCCTATTAAGCTAAAGGGAAATCAATCTCCCTGATACTGCCAGGAGTAAATTTGGAAGAGACCCAGCTGTGAATATGCTACCCCTGCAGCCTTGCCAAAAGGAAGGGCCTGGCTCTGTAGATATGTGCAGGACTGAACTTGCTGCCTTCTCCTGCCATGGGGAAATCTGCCTGTGCAGAGACGCTCCCGTGGCAGGCAGAGCCACACGCTTGCAGGGCAACACAGTACCAGTGGGAGTGGGGAACTGCTGAGGAGCTTCTGACCTGTAATTAGTTTGTGCTGATTTCTCAGGTCCCTGCTTTGAAGAAGGCCCTCTGGAACAGGCAAGGCAGCCCCAGAGACACCACACTCAGCAGCTCCAAACAAACATCACCTTTGAACCTCATGTCGATATTACCCATCTTCCTGCGAGGTCAGTGAGGCAACATCTGGCCAGAGAGCAGGCTTGGATTGGGTTCCACATTAGCAGTGAGGCTGCAAACTTGTAGGGAGAGAAAACACCGTAAGGGATGGCTCAAACTTGCGGCTGCTCCCTCCCTGGAGGAGCTGGGAAAGCAGCCAGGAGATGGAGGGCTATAAATCAAGTGGCATTTACATGGAGAAGGAAAAGCAGTGAGCACGTTGTGACTGGAGGCCAGGACTCACAGCCTCAGCATCCCTCCATATCACAGGTGACAAGCTGATGGGAAGGGACCTACGGGCCCTGTGCACTGCTGTGAAGATCCAAAACATTAACTGGCACATCTCTTCGCACAAGCACCATGGGTAGGGACGCCAGCACCTGCCCATCTGCCATGCCCAGGCTAGACGCCTCCTCATCTGTCACTCGAGCCGCTGCAGAAGCAGCAACACCCTCAGAGACACTGCCTGGGGAGAAAACAGCTTCAAGTTCAGTTGGATACTGCTCTGAGGGAGTCTACGAAACTTAAGCCCATTTCTCACTGGGTCTCACCAGAACCAGTGCTTCTTCAGCACAGCAGGTCTCAGCACCAGCGCTCAGCACGGTTTGTGTACACATCCATGTGACAGACTCACCCGAGCACAACACCACACACTGACCCGGGGCACTGTGGTTTGCAGCATCTCACAGCTGCCAAAACAGCCCCACAGTGTGACACCACCCCGAGGGGTCAGTGATGAGGGTTTGGTGACGGCGACCAGGGATGCAGCACTGCTGGGAGCACTGAGCACCTTTGCCATTCATTGCTCCAGTGTATCGGGGATCACTGATAAGGTGGAGACAAGGCAGGACATGCCAACACACAGGGAGATAACCTGGCTCAAGAGAGCCAGGCTGGAGCTGTCTACAGGGCTGGGGGTGGCTGGTGCTTGGAGAGCTGTAGGTCAGGAAGCCCTCACAGGGAAGGACCTGAGGTGGCAAGGGACAGCATGTTCAGCTGGGACAGAAAAATCAGCAGACACTGAATCCACACACACTCACACCCTCAAAACCAGGTTCTCAACCATTTTCAACACCGAACGGTGATTGTCCCCTGAGCACAGAGCTGTGAGAGGATGTGGGTTATGTGGCCAGGCTTTCCTGCACGGGTAGACAGTGATGAGCCACCTCAGCTGAGGACGTAGCTGCCGAACCCAAGGGTGGGGGAGCTGCTGCAGTCCTAACCAGGGAGGAGAAACCCTGCTTTCTTCTCCCAGGAAAGACCAACTCCAAGCCCTTCCCAGCCAAATCCCCATCAGTCTGCCTGCCCACAAATTTACAACTATTTATTTAGTCAGAGCTCATCCAGGTATTAAGAGCTCAGGTGCACTATGGGGAAAACAGGAGCAGGCAAAGCAGCCAGCCTCTTCCTCCAACAGGCTGCAGGAACTCTCCACTGGCTGGTTCAAGGCTGGACACCTCCATGCCCTGAAGCTAAACGTGTTCAGTGCCACTCCAGCAAGCTAAAGGGAGTGGACTTGTGCAAGGATCTCTGAGGCAAGGATCACCAGGTCTAGAAACAAAACTCAGGCAGATTTTTGCCTCTGAGACTTCAAAAGGTGGGAGGTGGAAAGCGTTACAAGGCAGGGACCTTCAAAAAGCCTACAGACCCCAGACATCCCAGTAAGGGCTGCTACAAAGGGTCTGGGAAAAAGTGAAACTTGCTCAATAGCATTCAAAAGAAATGCTGGAAGAGAGTTCAGCTTCCCTCCCACGTGCCCTCTCCCTGCCCACCAGAAGCCCGCATAAACACGTCCCCACATCCACAGGTCCTGCCAGGCTGGCAGGTCAGAAGGACAGCACCCGGTCCAAGATTGAGCTCCGATGGCATGGCTGTGGCCCTGATCCCATGTGGTGCCCTCTCACAGCCTTTCATCAGCTTTTCAGACTGAAAATCCGTATTTTAGGCAGCTGCCCAGGGCAAGTCACAGCAATGTGTGGGACTGATGCAGAGACCAATTTGCCAGTGGCAGGGGAGGGTGTGTGCACAGGGCAGTGTGTGTGTGTTTGCTTTTTGCAATCGCTGTCCTGTCTGAGAGGCTCAGACCGAAAGCACACCTGGGGCACTACTGAGCTCGGACAGACGCAGCCCAGCGAGAGGGGAGCAGAGATTTGTGGGCTGTCAAGCAGTGGGGTGACAGGTCAGGATGTTGGTCACTGCAGGTTCCTCTGGCTACTGGGTGTCCTGGGCTTGCTCAGCTCCATGCAGAGGGGACCTGGCACTGGTGGCGGCTGGAACCACCCATGCTGCCTCCTGCAGAGTCTGGCTGGTGCTGCTGCAGCCCCTGTCTGCTGGGCAGCCAGCACACCAGGGCTCCTGACAGCATGAGCCTTGCAGTGGCAATGCTGGTACCGTTTGTGTACAGGATCCAAGTCACGCAGAGCCATTTCTCACACTGTGTCCTCTGGCTCCCCTTCCCTTCCCTGTCCCCACGCACACTGGGTGTCCCTCAGAGCATCATGCTCTCCTTCCAACACAATGAATGAAGCATCATCTCTGCTCCCTAGCTCCTTAAACTGTAAGAGAAACCAAACAAGCCCCATGGCCCAGTGCTACTTCCTACGCTGGGTGATCTCCTGTGAAGGACATGCAGGAAGAGTTTATCCAAGCAGCGGCCACCCAGCTCCTGGCGATAAAGAGAAACTTTCTTCCCACCTTTGCCCATGTAGGGCTTTGACTTAAGACTGAAATTTTGACTTCCCAGTGGAAGCCACAGGCAACTGGGAAATAGAGAACAGAGAAAGAAGAGACATTTGGGGGTTGAACCCTATTTATCAGAGCTCTAGAACTGACTTTAGTGGGTAATTTACTAGAATGACGTGGTACAAACCTGCAACAGCAAAAACTGGCATAGCCGAAAAAAACCACAACAGCCAGCCATGAAGCAAGGATCCCATACCTGGAAATGTGCATCAGGGATGAGGGACAACCTCATAGGGCAGCAACATATATAGGGGCATTTAGCAATATCTCCCGCCATCCAGCCCTGCTAAGCGAGGGGGGTTGCATTTGAAGAAGGGAAAAATTAAAAGATCTGTGTGAATCAGTGGGGAAATTGCAGAGAGCTTGTGTGAATACAGACCTGTCCCATAGCTGCAGATCCAGACAGGAGACAGAGACAGGGTTTCCCAGTTTACAGCACTGCAAGCTCTGCAGGTACAGGCACATGTACAGGACAGAGCAGACTGGTCAGAACTGGGCAGCAGAGCCTGGGAATGTGGGGTTCAATTTCCCATTGACACCAGTCACTCCCCTCCATCCATGAAGAATTTTACTGGGGGAGGGGAAGTACCTCCAGCTCCTAAGGTAGGTCCATTTGTCCCTGTTTTCACTCTCAGTGCAAGCTGTGCTGTGCAGGCAGGACCAAGGCACAATGGTGTTAAACCCAGGCCTTTCAGGCCACCACAGCTACTCAGTAAGATGTTTCTCCTTTCTCAGACTGCTAGTAGTCCTTAACTGCCTTTGAACAAAGGAAGTTTTGGGCTTTTGCCCAGCTGTGCCTCAAAGTGAAACACCCCCCCTTGACCCCTCAGACGTATTTGGGGAGTTAAGCCCTTCTTTGGGTACTCATCTCCAAGGGGGAGTACTGGGAGTTAAGTACCTAGTGCCTTTGTAGTTTCTTGGCTTCTGATATCGAGTCCTGGGAAAGACAGCTGTGTTTGCACTGGAATTAAGATGGAAGGTTTGTCATGCTCTCCATTCAGATGCTTGTGTGAAGTGAGGACCAAGAAAGAAAACCCAGCACATAACATATCCCAACACCCCCAGGAGAGCCCCGGCCACTGCATGAGCACTCATCTCCCAGCCTCGGACCTCACCGACCTGCACCAGCACAGGCGAAAGTCCTACTGGTGATGTTTTTGTGGAGTTCTTATTGCAGGATACTGGAGTTTTGTGAGTGGGGACAAAACGCAGGTGCCTCATGCTGCCAGAAAGAAACAGCCAGGCTGAGATTCCAGAAGAATGCAGGGCCAGGAGAGGCTGGATCCAGCCGGCAGAGCCACCGGGACACGAATTTCTCCTGCAGGGACAGAGTTAACTCTGGGTGTGCTAAGCCCTCTCCTTTCCCCTCCAAAACCTCTCGCACGTATCAGAGATTCTCAGGAAACTATAAAGCCAAGAAGGACTAGAGAAAGCATTCCTCATGAGAAGCCTGGCCCTCGGGAGCAGATGGGCTTCATTACTGTCCTGCTCTCAGCATCGGACTGGGTGGATTTTTGTACCCCGACAGGTCACGGATGGAGCATTTCATGTCTTTTCCAAACACAGCAGATCTGAGGGCTTCCAGCCTGTGTTTGCCAACATCTTGGCTAACAAACGTTTCTGCACTTCGAGTACTGGCTCCTCAAAAGGAAGGGGCTGCATCCTGGGCATCACGACACTGTGACTGGGAAAATGAGCGGGGCAAAACCGCCCCATGACCAACAAAGAAAAGAAAATCGACACCATCTGAGGGTGTCTCAGATTTTTTATCCCTGCCTGTGCTTGCAGCCATAGCCAAGATAAGAGCAGCATCGCCCTCCTTATCTGGAAGGCTGAGGACATGTGTCAGCCAGCTGCAGGCATGACCCAGGCACAGAGCATTCGCTGGCCGAACCGCGCACACGTCCCAAGGCAGCGGCTGAATTTCACCCTCCAAATACCTTTAAACAATGGGGAGGAACTGAGGCCTAAAATAAGCTCTTTCCTGTTCTGGAAAAAAAAAGTCCCTGGTTTGCAAAGGCCTGCTAATATTTAAGTGCGTATTTATCTCCATTCATGCCAGGTCTAGGTGCACTTGTAGGTTCAGGGACTAGGGCTCTGCGGGTCAAATCACTGATCAACTCTATAATCTCTGTAATAATTTGTATCCCCCTGAAGGGACCAATCTTTAGGTACAGAGATGGAGCTGATTGAGGCCAATAAATCTGGAACAATGAGAAGCAAGAGTCTCCAAGATCTGCTGGTGCTGACGGGTGTTGGGCTGGGCAACTGAAACCACCTGAGAACTGGCAGAGAGTGGCGGCAGTGGTGTCTTCCATATCCACCTCAGCACATCAGAGGGCTAAGAAACACACAAAAAGGGTGAGGCAGTTTCCTACCTGTGGTATCTGCTTCATGTGTTGATGGGGCTTCTGGCATTGCTGCTCATCCTCCTGCAACACCCCAACCCTTCTTTCCCAGGCTGGTGATGGGGTACCTCCACTCCAGGAGTGGTTGGAGAAGGCTTGCCTCTATTAGTGCCCTGAGGAGATCCAGCTAGTTGATACAGGAGAAGATAAGGATGGAGAGAGGGCTCTTGCTGCTTTCTCACTTGGAAAGCTTTCTGAAACAGTATCACAACCTTGGCACTTCTGGTATCTCTTGTCATGAAAGAGTCAGACCAAAGGCTGAGTAGTCTCACCTGCAAAGCCCCGTGAGGTCCAACAGCCTGTGCTGTTGTGAAAAAGCCAAGAAGCAGGTTGTGAAACAACACAGGGAGTGCAAAAGCCAGCGTTGAGTAGGTGCTGCTAAAAAGACATAAGAAACAACAGCTGGATGCTGCAGACAGACAGAACCAGAGCAGAAATAAAGGAGCACTTTGAGATTGAGAGCTTTTCCTCCTTTCTTATTGGAGAAAATCTGCCAGCTCTCTGGATGTCAGTACAATTTGCCAACTCAGGATTGCCCCAAAGACAAACCATTGGGGTGGCCCCACAGCACTGGCCTGCAGAAACCTCAGACCAGATGAACACAGAGCCTTAGGACCTGCCACTCACCTCCCTCTACCTCCTTCACAGGTTCCTGCTTCCTTCTATGCACATCTGTACTAGCAGAGTCATCCCACCTCCCCCACTGTTTCTAAAATCAGTGTGGTCCCCCTGAGAACAGCAGTGACCAAAGCTCTGATGTAGACAAGGAATGGCAGCCTCCAGTATCTCCTGCTGTGCCAGCCTAAATGTGCTGCCAGCAGACTGAGATGAAATACCAGCCTGGGAGCCCCGCTGCGTATTCTCACCTCTATGCAGAAAATGTACAGTGTGCACAAGTCAGCAGAGCTAATGGTGCGCTATTCCTGCAGGGAACAGCAGAGGAACATCAACTCAGAAGATGGATGACAATCATATCGAGACCAGACAGGATCTCCTGGATGGCTGTGGGGTGACACCAGTACAGCCCAGGCCTCCCGAGAAAAAGTTACCAAGGCTGAGCCCGGCTGAGACGGCATGAAGTTTGCCTGGGAGATGAGAGCACCTGCCCACACCATCAGCCCAGGTGCAGGGGGTGTTGAAAGGTGACTGCTCCAGGTAAACCCAAAAACTACCCACTGTGGCAGGGTCTGGAAGGTCCAGTGGCTCAGCACCAGTTCAAGACCCTCCGGCAACGCAGACAGCCTGCCCTCCGCCATGTATCTGTGAGCCTGGAGCGGGACAGCTGATGGCCAACAGGAAAGATAGGACACCACTGACTTGAAGCAAGCAGGGCACAGTCCACAGGTGCACCCCAGGGCCAGGGGAGAGCTGGGACTACAGCCCCCAGGTCTGCTCACTGGTACAGCCAGCAGGAAGGAAAGGCAACAAAAAACAACCAGGGCCACAAAATCAGGGCACACTCAAGCCCACCTCCCTGTGGAGCACCTAGACCTGTCCCACCCCTCTGGCAAACACAAAGCCCATTCCTGCCTCCAGGAGGTACAACGGGGAATTCTGCCACTGGCTTCAGTACAAACAAATTCAGCCCACCACCAAAATAACCATCTCAGCGGCATTTAGGAGCAGAGTTATTTCAGCCCAGGCTGGTGTGTGGGTGTTCCTGAGGCAGAACAAGAAAGCCTTATTCCAGCACAGCCATGGAGCTCAGTGCAAACCACTCCGGTGCACAACTGTCCGGATGGAGTTCTAAGTGGGCAATGCAAACAGAGCAGTTTATTCCCGCTCCCTGAGCTGAGTGAGCCCTTAGCACTCTCAGGCTTAAAGGTTTTTGGATATATCATCTTTCTTCCCATGTTCTATTCCTTGTCCTGGTCACAGGAAGGTTTGGTCTCTATGTGCCATTAGCAAGGATTAATTCAGTATGTTCCATGTAATGGACTGTGGGTGGCCCAGGGAAGGCTCAATCCTGCTAACGATGGAGAAAGGATCTGACTGCTCCTGGGGGAAACTCCTAGCATTGCTGCTTTTTTTTCTACCATTTTTCTTCATTATTGTATAAAAACCAAATGACATCAGACAACTAGAATTTCAAATATCCCCCAGGCAGCCATCACTTTAAAGATGACATTTTCATTTGCAAATTGTTTACCTGTTATTGTAACTTGTAACTTCTAAAATTCAAGTAATTGGCCTCAGTTTGTTTTCCTGTGGGATAAAAAATGAAGCAATCTTAAGCTTGCTTCTTTTCTGTATATGGTAATGACCTCTCCTCTGCTAGTGTGAGTTTCTCACCGATCTGCAGAGAAAAGGAAAAACTGTAAACTGCAAAAATAATAAGGGAAAGAAATGGCACAAAAATGAAGGCTGGACCCAGGGAGACAACTGTGGCTAGAAAATAAGCTGATGTTAGAGATCATGAATATTGCTTTAACTCACCTTTTTTTGGAACCTAAAGAGGCAAATCTGCAGAGGGTGTCCACCACCCTCACAAATGAGTGACAAATAAGTGACAAACATTACTTGGTTGAATTAGCTAGAGATCCCTACCTCAGACCTACCACCATCTATGAGAACTTTCAGAAATCACACTTGCCCCAGGTGAAAGAATAGATTTGCAGGGTGTTGCATTTCCCAAAGCCTCAGCTGGCCACCACTTCTCAAGGTAGCGTTCCAGACCCAAATTCCCTCCAACCCCTCGTGAGACACCACCATCATTACCATCACTTGGTTTGCTCTGACCTCACGGGAACCCTGTGTGAAACCGTGTTGAGATCAGGTAAGGAATTAAAGTCAGCTAAGCACAGATAGTTCTGCTGACTCAGACCAGCAAAATCTCTTTTTTGAAAACCAGAGCCCTGAAAAGAGACGTGTTTTCCAGTCAGATGTTAGAAAGCGTATCCAGTGTAAAACACAATCATCTCTTCATTAGCACCCCTGGAGATTAAAGCTGATTCAGTGCCACACTTTTTACTGAGCAGCCCCAATACTAAAATAAGATGCATAAATCATTTGCTTAAAAAAAGAAAAAGTTACCAAGGAATACAATACTGATTATGGTCTTCTGGGATTTCTGAATTCATCTGACAAACTTCACATGCTCATCTAGAAATAGCAAATGCTCACTGAAACCCAACTCCTTTTCAATCTTACTCAGCCAACAAGTTATGCTTTTTTTATTTTTAGGAAAAAAACCACATTAAAGTATTGGAGCAGCGCCTATAAAAGGAAAATCACATTTCATTTAGTCCACACTGATAAAATTCCATTAACGTTTCAGTCAAGTCAGTCTTCTGAATTTTAAGATGTAGCTCTAAAGGCCCCATTGATGGACTGCTGCTGTACTCAGAAAACATTAGTACATTGTTAAAACGGCAGGAATTACCCAATAACGTTTCTTAGGAAAGAGGAACTAATTTCCCCAAAGGAGCAGAAAAAGGCAGAGAAATAAATTATCTACCCGCCACCCCCCCCCTCCC